>JASDQU011506671.1:0-22903 GCA_032191745.1 Picea mariana | reverse complement strand
AGAGTATTTATCATGGAAGGAAAATATGAAAAGATATATGAAGTCAAGAGGATCTGGAGTTTGGGATTCCGTAGTAAGTAATCCTTGGCACTTAACTACTTCAAAGATCAAATCCAAAACTGCAAAGGAAGCCAAGAGAAACAATTCAGTACCCTTAAAAGAAATAAAGGATGGATTGTCAGATCAAGTCAAAGAAAAGATGAAGCACTACAAATCAAAGGATTGTGCCAAAGAGTTTCTAATTTAACACATGGAAAATCTTAACTATATATAGATTAGTGGTCAAAAGAAAAATCATTGGCAGGATTAATTGAACAATACAAGAAGAAAAAATAAAGGTAGCAAAAAAGTTCAAGGAGTATCATTCAACAAAGATCAATTAACAACAAACTTGTATTTAATCAATTGCTATAATTCCTCAATTGATATTCTGTGAAATATCAAAGACGAATAAGAAGAAGATAAAAAATATTAGTAAGATTCATACTCTTGTTCTTTTTGACAAAGAAAAGTTAGTAATAACTCAGGAGGAGTATTTTGATTATTGAATAAGAAAGTAATTAGATTAAGTTTTGAAAAAAGACTTGATCACTACAATATTGGTATCAAGAAGACTACTTATTTAAACATAAAAATTCCAATAAACTGAGATAAGAAGTTAGTAAATTATTAAGGAAAGAAACCTTGTCAGGAAGACCTACCCTTTCAGAAACAAAGGGGGAAAGTAGTCAGAAGATAATAAAGAGCATATTTACAAGGGGATTCATTCAGTTATGGCAGGAAGAACATGATTCCAGGGGGAGTTACCCAAGCTCATATTTTGGTCAACAAAATGCAGAAAAACAGATGTTGATTATAAGGGGAGAAACCCTTTTCCATTGATGTCAAAGGGGGAGAGTAACTTCATAGAAAACTTCATAGACAAAAGCATCATCACAGGGGGAGTTTGTGTATGAAGTTAGTATGTTTCCCTCAATGACAAAGGGGGATATTGTTGGACATATTGTCATTGATGTCAAAAGTCGATGCCATTATGATGTGATGATTTGTTGTTATGATGAATTGTCATGGATGTCAACATTGTATCAGTCATTAGTGAATGTCAAACAGTATGCAGAGATTGAAAGCGTTAGCTCGGGAGGAGAAGCGAACAATATGCAGAGATTAATGCTCAGCGGGGAAAATGTAGTACATAAGAAATTCATGATTATTATTGATCACGATAGGATCAACAATGTTCCTATGATCAAAGATCTGGATAATTAGTGAATTCATGATTATTGTTGATCATGATTGAATAAAAAATGTTCCTATGATCAAAGCTCAGGAGAATTAGTGATTGACTATTAGTGCATAAAAGAATGCACAAACAATTATTAAAGCTAGGAAGGAAAAGCGTAAGCTCGGAGTGAAAATCCTCAACAATCGTCCGATCAGAGTGAGAAGACTCAACAACCATCCAATCAAGAGGTTGACTGTGTTGATTGTCTAAATATAATGGACATCGATCATATGAGTGATCGTGGGCTTGAGGACCATTGGAGGATTGTGACCGTCAATCTGCAATCTTGTTGGCACAAGGGAAGACCTGGGGTTCAACACTTCAACAACACACCAACAAAACCCTAACTACCGGCCCTTTCATCAACACCTGTGAAGAAGATGAAGTTTCACCTGAGGTAGAGGCAGGGGTGGTTGCAGGACTCAAGTGTCTACAACATAGCTGGGACACAGATCTATGATCTCAATACTTAACAGAACACTTAGCATTTAACATTCATCAGTATTCACTTTGTATGAGAAAACCCTAATTACATAACAATGCAGTATCCAAAAAGATCTAACACATCCAAGCACTTAGCATATAGAAATAGATCAGATCTAGCATTCATTCACATCACTAAGCACTAAGCTACTATATCAGATGCATCTAACATACAGATTACATCACTAAGCATAAATCACATGAATAACATAAGAACCATAATGCACAAAGAAACCAAAACACGAGATATACATGGTTCACATCAGTGTGGGGATACATCCACCAACTCTTCTTCTTCTTTATTGTCTTCTATCAATATTATTACATGTACAGAGCCTCAGGACCCACTCCGCATAGGACAGGATATTTGCATGCACCTCATCAAATCCTCCTTCCTCGAGCTGGGTTACAACACAAAACTTTCCTACAGTTCGCACACAAGCTTATTACAATCACTTGCACTTAGCTCTACAAGTTCTCAACACATGGCATGCACAAAGCATTCACAACTCTTCCCACTTGGCTCACTAGCCAGATTACACACACATATGTCTCTCCTACAACATCACCTATATTTCTATTTATACATCACAAAAGGGTTTAAACAATGGGTAAATCCATGGGCCGACAACCCATACTCATTACATAAAGCCTAAACCCAATAATTCCATAAAAAGGGGATAAGATCCTGCGATATTCACTTCTCCTTGAGCTCCGCCTTCGACCAGCCTGTCGAAGTCCCCAAAATGGTCAAACATGACCAAGGTTCTCCAAAACTTGGTCAAGGGCCAACATGCCCCCAACACTCACCTGTGACTTGTCCTGAGTCACTCTGATCTAGGTAACTCTGCCTCGAAGGCCTCGAGGTTAGCTTAAGCTACCTCGATCTGTTTCTTCACCAGAGCCTCCTGATCGATGAAATCCTGAATAACCTTCTCCATCACAGTTCCTTCCAAGCGTTGTTCTACTATGGTGACCACTTGTTCTAGTTCTACACCTCATCCTTCAATTTCCTCAAAAAGTGTGCAAGCTTCATCTTGCACAAGCTAGAGTTGTTGAGTCACTTCCATGACTTTAATTTGGATGGCATGGACCTGTTGTTTAACCATGCATTGTTCCTAGGACCTTTTCATCCTCTCAACCTCTGACAGAGTCTTCAACTGTGCTTTCACTGATGATGCTTGATGCTTTGACTCTTGGAGCTATGACTCTAGTGTCCTTATTTTAGGGTCCTTTGCAAGGCGCTCATAGGTATACGCACTTCGAATGCTAAGATGTTTTCATTCCAAGGCCAATGCCTTGATTCTCTGGATTGCATTCTTGACAGTTTCTTCTCTCTGGTCTTGCACTTCTTGCGGAGTGCTTGGCACTTCTTGTAACTCCAATTATACTACCCTCTATTGGAGCTATTGAATGGCTTCAACAAGCTTCACCACTTGATCCTATACTGGGTATTATTCCATCTGTTCTAATCCCATCACAGAGGGAATTTCTCTATTGATTTCTTCTTTAACTTCAATCTGCTCTACGAGTAGTTGTTCCTTATCCTTCTAGATCTGCGCTCTATCCTCTGTAAACTTGGCTTGGATGTCGTCTTTTTCCTGTTGTGCAACCTGACATTTCTCTATGGCTTCCTCTTATGCTTGATTTAAGGCCTCTGTGGCCTGTTATTTTTCTTCCTGAACACGATGAAGGCGAGCTTCGGTTGCATCTTCTATTCATTGCAGCTAAGCAGGATCATCTCCCAACTATGTTCCTTCTGATGATTGGGGGTGAAGTATACATTGTCTGGCTAGAGTAGAGGGCTTGTTGTACTCCTTTCAGTTCTACTTCGATCTGGTCATACATGGTTTCTTGCATGGCTTCATTTCACTATAAAATATCTTCAGAGGTATTCGATACAATGACGATGATGAGATCTATGTCATCCATCGTGAGTATAGTTTTGATATGTGGTTTACTAGCTTTGGAATTCTTCCGCAATGTAGGTTTCATGGAGGAAACCTTTCTTTACTTGGATGTATCAACTTCATCAAGTAGATCCCTATGCGGTGTTACTTCACGTGGGTCAATTCTTCCTTACTAGATTACCAGTGATCAACTGGCAGGCTAGGTGCACTGCACCATTCTGGATAGAGACTACCTTGTAACCTCGCTTCCCCTTCTCCACATATCCATAGGTATATTTAATTTTTTGTGCCAGAGCGTGATCTGCAGCCTTCCCTGAATAAAATTCTTGTGGGTCTGGTCCTTGCATGCTTAATCCGGTGATCCGATGGATCAACGTCGGATCTACAGTGATGCGTCTGTCCAGCCATAGATAACCACCATGGAAGCACTACATTAGGATTTTAACGCACGCGTTAACCTCCCGATGCCTTCCAAAGTGTGGTATCTTCATCACAATCAGGATAGTGGACCTCGCGATGTCCATGGTCCATGGATCGAGGAGGATCTTTGACTTCTTCCCCTTGGTCTTGGTCAAATACTTATGTGGGGCAAGCATACCATAGTTCTTGCGGTCTCCTAAGTTGAAGTCACTGATCTTCAATGTCATAATCTATCCTAGTTGTGGTCCCACTGTGTGTATCCCCTTTGGGAGGTACGCAGTGATCAAGGTGTACTCGAAGTCCCTCGGGACACTGTCATGACTAACCGCACCAGCTAGAGGCAGGATATAGTCGGGTAGGATAGATGGGATGAGATTCACATTTGCCAAGTCATCACGATGTTTGGTTCTTTTATCGGTCGCAGCTCGGGAAGGTCCAGATCCATGAGAAATCGACAAGGATGCTTTCACTCCTCTCGTCGATGAGGCTTGAACTCTGGTAGACATGACCTTCTCAGCCATGAGGTCTATGAGGATCTCTTCGATGGATTTCTTGACTACACTGAAGTCACCTGACATGCACGCTCGAGATCAGGTCGGTGATCAAATACTCAATGTAACAGAGTGGTTGGTGAGGTCTCAATAGTTATAATGTGAAAGAAACTAGTTCTATGTGGGCTCAAATAATCATTGTTTGCAAAAGTGTTCTCAGTGCAACACTCGATGAGATCAATAACTAACATCGTAACAGATTCCTTCAACGGGTAGGAATGCCTTAATCAATGCAATTCCATTCATTATGGTGCAGTCCCAATAGTTTAATGGCGATATTTTTGGCCATAACTGTGGTTCGAGCCATTCTAGAGCATCGTTCTAATGGTTGGGACGCCTCCAAAGGTCATATTGATTCATCGTGGCGAAGTGCCAATATTTTCTGTTCTATTATCTTGGCGAAGTTCAAGTTCTGTAAACCTTCCTTCTGCGTAGTCCTCTCTGGAGCTTCCTACAATTTTTCTAACTTTTCTTTCTTCTTACTGAGCTTTTTGGCCTTCTTCCCTATGATTGAGTCACTGGGTTCCTCTTTCCATTTTTATTCATATCTGCTCTTAGCATAGTAACTTCTCACTTCTACGGGTCGTTCAAGGGTAATACTTCTTTTCTTTCTAGAGTAGGTTCCCTACTCTCTTGTACAGACAGGTGTTTCAAGTCTTCATGTGTTCTTTCAACTTCGACGTCCAGATCTCTGGTCCTCAATAGATTCGACTAGTCCTCTTGTTCTGCCAGTAAGTGTGCTATTCTCCTAGCCATGAAATTTCTTAATTCTTTCTTTTTCTGTTCTAGATCCTCCGCTTCTTGTTTCCTTCATATCTGGTCTTTCTCAATCTAGTTTTTTCCTAGCAAAATAGCAAATGGGGCATTGTTCTCAACAAACTTAATGACCTCAAATTTTTCTTTTTTCAAAGTTCCATGAGTACCCATAGGTATCTAGGTAAGTCTTCCACATAGGGTTATCATATTTCCTTTAAAAAATCCTATTCCTCCCAATGAAGGAACCATAGTAGGATTTCCCAAAATTTCCCAAGTTCTTTCTGTCATGATATTCACATGTGTTTCCTTATTCAGAACACATTCTATGTCAAAGTCTCCTATTGTTGTTTCTATACACTCTTTTTCTTTTAACACCTCTGATAAGTTGACATCTATGTGATCATTCGGGGTTTCTTTCATCTGTAATAATATAGTCTCTGATTCTTTCTGGGGATCTATCATATCCTTAGTTTGTTGGCCTATCTCATGGTTTTCTTGTTTCATATTCATCTTTTCAACTTTATCAATCATTCTAGGGAAATCCAAAACTTTATGGTCCATAGATTTACAACAAAGACAACTAGGACCTCTACCAAGGCATTCCTTAGCAAGATGTCCCGGTCTTATGCAACTATAACAAAGATTTAATCCTCTCTTTCTTTTAAATGATCCCCAACCTTTCCTGTACTGCACACTAGGATCACAGTAACTAACCTGCAAAAAATTCTTTCTAGGATCCTGCATCCATTTTTTAGTCCAAACATTCTTTCTATGCTTAGGAATAACATATCTTTCACTATTTCTATCAGATCTATTCATATCAAATCTTCTTTCTTCTAGTTGTGCCCTAGTTTTCAGACTAGGAAAAAATCTATCAGACATACCTAGATCCATTCTTTCGAAACAAAAAAATTCACTTATCTTACCTTTCTCAGAGCACAAAGATTTAAGATCTTACTTCTTTTCATCAGATCTGATTCCTTTCTTAGAACAGAGCTTCACAAGTCAAGCAGAATACCATGCACTAAAGTAGCAGATACACGTATAGATCTTTTTCTTCTCTTCAGTTCCCAGCAATCACAGTTTCATGTCCCGACAACGGAACCATTTATTGGCACAAGGGCAGACCCGAGGTTCAACACTTCAACAGTGCACCAACAAAACCCTAACTACTGACCCTTTTGACAACACCTGCGAAGCAGATGAAGTTTCACCCGAGGTAGAGGCAAGGGTGGTTACAGGACTCAAGTGTCTACAACCTATTTGGGACATAGATCTATGATCTCAATACTTAACAGAGCACTTAGTAGTTAACATTCATCAGTATTCACTTCACAAGAGAAAACCGTAATTACAGAACAACACAGTATCCAATGATATCTAAAACATCCAAGCTCTTAGCATATAGAAATAGATCAAATCTAGCATCCATTCACATCACTAAGCACTATGCTACTATATCAGATGCATATAACATACATATTACAACACTAAGCATAAATCACATGAATAACATAACAACCATAATGCACAAAGCAACCACAACACAGGATATACGTGGTTCACCCCAGTGTAGGGATACATCCACCAACTATTCTTCTTCTTTATTGTCTTCTATCTATCTTCTTAAATGTACAGAGCCTCAGGACCCACTCTGCATAGGACAGGACATCTACGCACACCTCGCCAGATCCTCTTTCCCCGAGCTAGGTCACAACACAAATATTTCCTACAGTCTGCACACAATCTTCTTACAATCACTTGGATTTAGCTCTGCAAGTTCCCAACACACGGCATGCACAAAGAATTCACAACTCTTTTCACTTAGTTCACTGGCCAGATTACACACACATTGGTCTTTCCTACTACGTCACCTAGATTTCTATTTATACATCACAAAAGGGCCTAAAACATGGGGAAACCCATGGGCCAACATCCCATACCCATTACATAAACCCTAAAACCAAAAATTCCCTAAAAAGGGTATGAGATCCCGCGATCTCCGCTTCGCCTTGCGCTCCGCCTTCGACCAGCCTGTCGAATTCCCAAAAATGGTCAAACATGACCAAGGTTCTCAAAAACTTGGTCAAGGGACAACAAGGTCAGATCAACGATAGAGATAAATTGCGGAGATCGAAAGCAGAATTAAACTACTCACTAGTTACAATCCCACAATCCATTGAGATCATCAGATCTCATAGCTTCAAAGATCTATGACTGCAGTTGATTTAACAAAAGACCATCTTAAATCAGATTAAATCATGATTGTCGAATGCGCAATCGCCAAATCTACAGCAGGAATCGATTGCAAAGATTGAAAGGATAATTAAATACCACGCTTGTTCCGATCCCGCAATTACTCAAGATAGTCCAATCTTATGGCTTCGAAGATCAACAATTGTGGTTAATTCACCAACATCACACAACTTCCAATTGTGGAGTTTGGGTGACGAGTTAAATCACTTGCAATTTTTGGTTCTACAATCATTCTTGATCGTGGATCTACTTCAATAATATTCACGACCAGGATAAGCGAGGTAAAAAGGATGAAAATTTGACTATCCAAATACCCGTCAGCTGTCGGATCAAATCCTAAATAAATAAGGACCATCAGATCATGTTAAAGTGGAAGGACAGGATAAACCTACAAGACATGCATCACAGAATAGATCGAACCATTGATCTAAAGAACTTGATCAACGAACATTAGTCACTTCAGGTATAAAGAAGCAAGGAGGTTACACTTCCCAAATTTTGAGATTTGAAAAACTCAAAGCTCGGAAATCTGAAATGAATAAGGACCATTAGATATAGAGAGAACGTGATGACCGTTAGATCATGTAGACCACGACAGAAAAATACATGTGGTATACCATGTCAGTAGATCACGTTAGCGAACACACATGGAATAATCAGATGATGACATGTGTCAAGAGGAAATTGGCTCGTGCCATGTCAACAAGTGACGCAAGTAAGTTACATCACTCTGAGAGTTTTGTTTCAGGAGTTTTACCACCAGCACTTTCCCAAACTCCTGAAGTCTCGAATGTCGAAGACCCAAAGTGGACACGAGATGTCCAATATGAATATCACTTCAGGAGCGCTCTCGACCGTCGATCTACTTCAGTGGAAGGATAGAGTAAGCCGAAATGTTAACCGATAGCAAGCAATCTCCACCGTATTATGACTTACCACAATAGGTGATCACTCTGGAGGAAAGAAGGGGTTGATATCTGACATAGTCGAAGTACGAATACCTGGAGTAAATGGTGTTCATCCAACTCAATGCTTTATTAAGTTCTGGACGTCATATTAAGCCTTGTGAAGAATCAAATATGATGATTGATACGTTTCAGCGAAATAGACGTAAACCATACGATCTGTTCGGGAGATCTGATTCAAATTTTTTGAAAAATTTCAAATCCAGAAGATCCGAAGGGTGAAGTCCTGTCAACCATCCATCTTGTCAAAATATTGAATCGTGACCGTTGATTTGTTAAAATGCTCAAGCACTCATTTGGATTAGCATTTGGTCACTGTCATTGGTCATATGCAATAAGAAATAAAGGAAAAATATAACACAATGCTTAGATTGATAAGCTCGTGTTTCTACGTCTGCGATCATATGGGTTGAAGGAAGCACCTCATACAGGTTTCATTCGACAATGAGTTACACCATAAAAATACAATGATCGAATATGATCAAGTTGGTGAAATGATATCGCAGCAAAAGCACGAGTATAATCTAATGAGTTGATCCATGTCTATGATCAACTCATGAGGACAAATGAACCGGTACTCAGTCATGATTAAAAGATAGTTAAAACATGAATAAAGAATAAAAAGGAAAATGATATTAACTAAAGTTTAAGATTATCATTTTAAATGAAAAGGTACAATGGTTCAAATATGAAAAATCAGAATGATTCAAATTCACACCAGTTGGAAGACTATATAAAACAAAAGGAATGGTGAGAAGTATGTGGTTGAATTGGTTGAAGTATATATATTTATATATAATGGATTGAATGAAAGTTCATTCTATTAGGTTGGTGATTGTTTACAAGTTCGGACTTGTATGAGGATTGGATTCCTCACATCTCAGTTGGATCTGAGATCAACAAGCTAGGACTTGTTATGAAGATTGTATTCCTCATTTTTCATTTGAATCTAAGAACTACAAGCTGGGTCTTGTAACAGAGAGTTGGGTCTCTCATAATTGTATGAAGATGATATTCAAAGATTAATCTAATGTATTCATTCAAGTTATTTAATAAATAAAGTATTTATTGTTTTATATATATTGATTGAGAAAATGAAATGAATATTTTTTGTTCAGTTAATTTGTGAAAAGTGGAAAATTGTCAATAAGTTTTGTGACACTGATTCACCCCCCCTCTCATTGTCAAGTACCCATTTCAACAAAAACAAAAGACATAACTATAAAATTTCACTATAGTAGTGCAATGAGCTGAGTTGAGAATTCTCGTGATAGCCAAAGAAAGTAGATCACCCATTTTCACCTGAGGTTGTGTCTCCCAGAACACCGTTGGGGGTGTCATCCTGGGCTGAAGCATGAATGGCCTTGTGCATGTCGGACAATGTTGGGTTGTTGGTTCGTTCGAGTAGGCCTCGTAAAGCATGTCAATTTGTTGATGCATGAGGGTGTCCCGTTGAATTTGATCAACCATGTGGCTTCAGATCTCAAAGAATAGCACAAGCTGCTTCAGATGGAAGAAGGGTGGTGATTCTTGGCTAAAATTCAGGAGTGTCGAGAGTGGTGGGGGTGCCAAGACTGGGCCACCCTCCACCTCCATGCCTAATACTGTCACCACCTCACTTGAGTCTGCATGAGCTGCTTCCATAGCCTCCACCGCCCCGAGCTCCTCCATTGCAGAGTCCTTGGTTTGAATTGTGTCCTCGGGATCTAAGTGGAGGAATTCCTCTGGGAATTCTTCCTCAATTAAGCAAGTAGTCTCTTCCCTAGCTTCCTGTGCTTACTAGATAATGGCTGAAGCACTTGTGCTTGTTGGGATATGGTTGGGGGGCTACCAATTATCTGGTACTGTAAAAAGGAGGGATTCTAGAGAGTCCTAGATAGGTTCCTCTGAAATCTCCTCCTCCACGTATGCCATTGGCGGAATTCTAGGCTTGTCCCATAGCTGAGTTCGGTCTATGGAAAGGGCGCACTCTAGTCTATGCACCCTCCGCTGTCTAGCAGTAAAATTGTACCAGGCAAGGCCATGTCATGGCTTGCCTCTTTCCCTTGGCATGGCGGGGTCAGAGAGAGTGATAATGTGCAGGGTAAGAGCGATGGGAGCCAACTGGATGCAACGCTAGTGCTCAAAGCATCCAGGCTAGTGGAGAGCAAAGGTAAGATGGATCCATCCTTGTCTGAGTGGGAGGATAATGTTGAGGCCAGACATGACCTCTGTATCAATATTCCCACTTCCATTACACATTATGGATTCCATTCTACTCGCGTGAGGGAACTGTCCTCCTCTTCTCATTGGGCAGTAATGGCCTCCTTCCATTTAATTGTGAGGGGAAGTGTGTCAACCTTCCATATTAATGGCTTGGATTTGGGGTAGGATATGTGGCCTCCTTGCACAATGTGGCACCCCATCCGGGATTGGATAATTGATCCTAGCCAAGTCCAAGTAGCGATATGAAAGCTCGAATCGAGGAAAGGTTTATGCGTTCCATTGAATAAACGCCACCATGGAAGCCACACCTTCACTTTCCAGACAATAAACTACTTTGTTTGCCTCTCTTTTCACATGTGAGGGAATGAGGGTGATGTTGGGTTGTAGGAGGGATCCAAACTCTTACAGTAGTCATGAGATTCTCCAACTGGGAGAAACCTCCAGGGAGTGTGACCCATGAATAATTTTTCTTATGGGTTGGATGATGATCTGGGAATCCCCCTCCACTATTATCTTATTTAGGTTTTGTTCCATTTCCACCTTGATTCCTCTGAGAAGGTTCCAAATCTCAACAACATTATTTGTATTGAATCTGAGATAGCCTATTGCATAATAGAGAATTTTCCCTTCTGTATTTCTGAGGACCGCTCCAAATCTTGTCGGACCTAGATTCCCTTTTGACGCTCCATCAAAATTTAATATAATGAAACCCATGGGTGGGGGGGACTAGGTGCTTGGGCTGTTGGTTGTTCTGGTGACCCCAGTGCTCTGTGTTGTGCCAATAATATTGAGGTGTCAGGTCTAAAGGATAGGAATTTTGCCCAGGTTGCATTTTAGGTCCTCTTGGGACCATTGCCCACTCTTAATCATTTCCTGAATCAAGTTCATGATTCTTTCCCACGTTGAGCTAGGGGGGAGGTAGTCAAGAAAAAAATCCTTTTGTTTTCCTTCCAGATTTTCAACATGGTGAAGCCCGGTAGAAGATACCAAATGCGATCCAAGATTGGGTTTTGATAGGAAATCGAGTCCTATTTTTCCACTGTGCTTATGATACTGGCCCGATTTCTGTTGGAGAGGTGCATTATTTGTGTAACCAAATCCCAAATTATCTCACTGTAGTAGCAATCATTGAATATATTCTCCATTGTTTCTTCATGTTGCTGACAGAGGGAGAAAATTGAGGGGCCTATGAAACCTCGTTTCCAGAGATTGTCCCATGTGAGAATGTGATTTTGGATTGTAATCCATAAGAATATGGACACCTTTGGCCAGAGTTTTGGATTCCAGATCTTACCCCAGATGTGCTCCTTAGGTTTCTCCTGGAAATTCCCTTGTAAGTAGTAGACTTCTTTGATTGAGAATTTTCATGTTTTGGAGTGCCCCCATCTGAGTATTTCTGGACCTTCCCTGATTCAAATTTTCCATTTATTTGCACAATATTCCTAGACTCGTAGATCTGGCTTCGTTTGAAGGTGAAGTTCATGTGGTTCGGTCTTCCAATTGTTCCATGGTCGGTGCCTGTCATTCCCTCTCCATAGATACCTTACCAACCAGAAGTCCCCGGACTGCATTTGTTGACGTAGGGGGATGAGTTCCTCAAGAGTGGTTAAAGGTGGTTGTTGTTTCCAAGATTCTTTCTGGAACAGAGAGTGTTCACCATTTCGGATCTCCCAGAAAGCATGCTTCTGAATGAGCATTTGGTTGTTCCAAAATGTGTTCCATATATTGGATCCCTGAATCTAATTAGCTGCTCTTCTCTGGTGGTGGGAGCATATTTCCTTTTCCATATTTTTTCCCAGAGTTTTGTGGGGTGCTTGAGACAGTGCCACCACAATTTTTCCCCCATGACTTGATTTAATTTTCCTGGATCCTTAAGCCCTAGACCCCCTAAGGCCTTAGGCTTGCAGATATTTTCCCAACCTACTAGAGCCCACTTCTTGTTTGGGTGATTCCCATGCCATAAGAAGCAGTGATGGATGTTCCTAATGGCTCAGATCATGGATTGGGGAGCTTCTAAGGCAATAAAGAGGTAGGTTGTAAAGGATTGAAGAACAAATTTAGAAGCACCATCCTAGCTGCAAGATTAAGAGATATGAAGGTCCAGTTGTTGAGTTTGTTGGATATGGAGAGCAGTAGGTTGTCCCAGGAGATATTACAGGCAACCACTCCTGTGAGTGGAATGTCTATATAATTGGATGGAAGGGAGATCTTGGGGATGCCCAGGAGACGAGAGATATTATTTTGGATAGCCACTAGGGTATTGAAGAAGTAGAGCTTTGATTTTTCAAGGCTCAAGGCCATTCCAAAAGCGTTGACAAATTCTGTGAGGATGGAATTAAGCTTATTGGATTCATGGGAAGTCAAAGTGTTCGACAGAAGAGTATAATCAACAAAATGGTTGTGAGAGGGGGTTGGTTGAATATTGTGCAGGGGTAGGCCTTTATGGGAGCCTTCCATTACCGAGGCCTTGAGGTAGCATCCCAGACCCTCCACCATTATGACAAAGAGGAAGGGGGAGAGGGGGTCCCCTTGTCAGATTCCTCTAGTGGGAGAGAAGAGCTCGGAAGGAACTCCATTAACAAGGATAGAGAAAAAAGCTGAGGAATTAAGTCTCATGATCTAGGATACCCAGTGAATGTGGAATCTAAAGGCTTCGAGGAGGGAGTGCATGTATTGCCAACTGATTCTGTCAAAATCTTTAGAGAGGTTGAGTTTGATGAGAATACCTAGAAGCTTGGTTGTTTTCAATGATTGGATGACCTCGTGAGCTAGGATAACGTTGTCCATGATTTTCCTACCTTCCACGTAGCCCGCCTACTCTTCAACATTGTTTTTCAGAGTAGGTTGACATGGGTGGAAACCAATCACTATTAACTACGGTATGATGGATTGAATGATATAATAATCGTGTAATAGTTAATAAATATAGATTATCTCCCTATTGTTGCATGTTTGTGAGAATATAATGCACTTAGATGCTCCATGACAATTGAATTTATTACTTTTCTATTACTGTAGTTATTAATGTTTCAATGCAACTCATACTATGTTAGTAAGTCCATCGTAAATGGAGATATCAATACAAGATTTCAAATAGTTTTCAAATAATTTATTAAATGTCGTTGTTAATAATCTTACCATATGTTCAATATCATATATTTCTAGATTCACTTTTCTTATGTAAACAAGTTTATGGATTTGAATATGGTTTTCAATCAATAAATTTATTTATCTATTTTTTATAATTGAAATTATGAAATTTTCATATAGATGAAGTTGAAAGAATACAACCTAATAATTTTTACTAATTTACCTTATATACACTGAAAATTTGTAACATATTTATATCTATACATTAAATTAACCTAGATCCATCTTGACTCCGTATCTATCAAGTGCCTAGAGGAATCAAATCCCTTTAAGTGTAAACTTTTTTTAAAGTGAAAAACTTGAGGAAAGGTCTGCACCTCAATGGAGTTGATCTCTCTCGATCCTTGAATATAGATCTAGAGTTAAGATGGATCTAGCATATTTTGTATATCAACCATGCATATACTTTAAGTCACCACTAAGGTGACAAAAAACTATTGAACAAATAGGTACTCCAAAGTTTCTCAAAGGGAAAGTCACAAGAGAGTGATGTCTCCTACTAATATTATAGTTAATTGGTTACTAGGTAATTATGATTACTTGCTAGGCCTTCCAAGTTCCCTCATGGTTGTCTAGTGCATATTATTTACTCATGGTTGTTAAGTGCATTCATGGACTCATGGAGTATTGGATGTGCAAAGACAAAAAAAACATATTTTAGGGTGATAACAAAAGACAATTTTATATTAACAACCCAAATGATATTTTAGGGTCATAACCAAAAAAATTGTGTTTACATTAACAACCCAATACTTCGCATTCCCAAACATCATTAATAAAACACAGTGGTATTTATAATGTGTGATATCTTGCTTCCATTTAGATAATAATATAATGCATAGATATCGGTTTGTTGGTTTTAAATTTTCTCAAGGATAGAAGTAAATTAGGTTGTATATAAGGGATAAAACTAAGTGGAAGCATGCCAAATTTATTGGAGGAATAATGTTATTTCCAAATGACAAGGTATCAGTTATTAAAGTGGAGAGATAAGACACACACTTTTCTATTTTTATAAGTGGTAAAGCATGAGGAACAAAGTATGTTCTTTTCTATTTTTGTGTGAATAAAAAGGGGGGGCAGGATTCCTATTATATTACTTTTACAGTACAAAAAAGCCACATGGCTACAGTCTGCCAGTTGTTCCACCAAATTAGTAGAAACCGGAACAGGTGGCAGATTGTGATGTCATTGTTCAAAATGGAAATCCACCATCTACCCTGCCAAATAGAAACTAGAGCAGGTGGTAGATTCAATTCTTTGCAACACTGTGCTAGGAAACTATGACAAACATAAAACATAGACCGAAAAATGTTGGACATATTGTCATTGATGTCAACAATCGATTTCATTATGATTTGATGATTTTTTGTTATGATGAATTATCATTGATGTCAACAGTATATCATTCAATAGTGAATGTTAAACAATATGTAGAGATCGAAAGAATTAGCTCAGGAGGAGGAGTGAACAGTATGCAGAGATTAATTCTCAACAGGAAAAACATAGTACAGAAGCAATTCGTGATTATCGTTGATCACGATAGGATCAACAATGTTCCTATGATCAAATTTTGGGAGAATTAGCGAATTCATGATTATTTTTTATCACGATTGAATCAACAATGTTCCTATGATCAAAGCTTAGGATAATTAGTGATTGAATATCAATGCATAAAAGAATGCACAAACAATTGTTAAAGCTTGGAAGGAAAGGCATAAGCTCAGAGTGAAAAGCCTCGGTAGTCGTCCGATCAGAGTGAGAAGACCAAAAAATTGTCCGATCAAGAGGTTGACCGTGTTGATCATCTAAATATAACGGACATCGGTCATATGAGTGACTGTGGGCTTGAGGACCATTGGAGGATCGTGGTCATCGATCTGCAAGATAGATCAACGACAGGGATAAATTGTGGAGATTGGAAGCAGAATTAAACTACCCACTAGTTACAATCCCGCAATCCGTCGAGATCGTCAGATGTCATAGCTTCAAAGATCTACAACTGTGGTTTATTTAACAAAAGACCAGTTTAAATAAGATTAAATCGTGACCATCGGATGCACAATCGCCAAATCTATGGCAGGAATAGATTACAAAGATTGAAAGGGGAATTAAATATCACGCTTGTTCCAATCCCACAATTAGTCAGGACTGTACGATATTTTGGCTTCGAAGATCGACGATTGTGGTTAATTCACCAACAACACACAACTTCCAATTGCGGATTTTGGGTTATGAGTTAAATCACTCGCAACTTTTGGTTCTGCAATCATTCTTGATCGTGGATCTACTTTGAGAATATTCACGACCGTTGGATCACATTTTGAGTGGAAGGACAGGATAAGACAGGTTAAAAGGCTGAGAGTTTGACTATCCAAATACCTGTCAGCCATCATATCAAATCTGAAATAAATAACGATTGTCGGATCATGTTAAAGTGGAAGGACATGATAAATCTACAAGAGTTGCATTGCAGAATAGATCGAACCATTGATCTAAAGAACCTGATCAATGAACATAAGTCACTTCGGGTATAAAGAAGCAAGGAGGTTACGCTCCACAAAATTTGAGATTTGAAAAACCCGAAGCTCAAAAATCTGAAATGAATAAGGACCATCGAATCTGGAGAGAACGTGATGACTGTTAGATTAGGAAGACCATTACAGCAAAATACATGTGGCACACCATGTCAACAGACCACGTTAGTGAACACACATGGCATAATCTGATGATGACATGTGTCAAGAGGAAATTGTCTAGTGCCATGTCAACAAGTGACGCAAGTAAGTTACGTCACTCCGGGAGTTTTACCACTAGTACTCGCCCAAAGTCCCGAAGTCTCGAATGTTGAAGACCCGAAGTGGACACAAGACATCTGATCTGATGATCACTTTGGGAGTTTTCTCGACCATCGATCTACTTCAGTGGAAGGATAGAGTAAGCCGAAATGTTAACCAACAACAATCAGTCTCCACCATATTATGACTTACCACAGTAGGTTATCACTTTGGGGGAAAGAAGGGGTTGAGATTTGAGATCTTTGAAGTTCGAAGACCCAGAGTAAATGGTGTCCATCCAACTCAATGCTTGATTAAGTCATGGCTGTCAGATTAAGCCTTGTAAAGAATGAAATCTGATGATTGATATGTTTCAGCAAAATTGATGTAATCTAGAAGTTTTGAAGGGCAAAGTCTTGTTAGCCATCCATATCGTCAGAAGATTGAATCGTGACCGTTGATTTTTTAAAACACTCAAGAACTCGTTTGGCTTAGCATTTGGTCACCGCCATTGGTCATATGAAATAAGAAATAAAGGAAAAAGATAACACAACACTTAAATTGATAAGCCCATGGTTATACTCCTGTGATCATATGGGTTGAAGGAAGCGCCTCATATAGGTTTCATTCGACAATGAGTTACACCAAAAAAATACAATGATCGAATATGATCAAATTGGTGAAACGAGATCGCAGCAAAAGAATCAGTACAATCTAATGAGTTGATCCATGTCTATGATCAACTCATGAGGACAAATGAACCGATAAATAGTCATGATTAAAAGATAGTTAAAACATGAATAAAGAATAAAAAGGAAAATGATATTAACTAAAGTTTAAGATTATCATTTTAAATGAAAAGGTACAATGGTTCAAATATGAAAAGTCACAATGATTCAAATTCAGACCATTTGGAAGACTTTATAAAACAAAAGGAATGGTGAGAAGTCTGCAGTTGAATTGGTTGAAGTATATATATTTATATATAATGGATTGAATGAAAGTTTATTCTATCATGTTGGTGCGTGTTTACAAGCTAGGTCTTGTGTGAGGATTGGATTCCTCACATCTCAATTGGATATGATATCAACAAGCTGGGATTTGTTATGAGTATTGGAATCCTCATTTCTCAATTGGATATGAGAACTACAAGTTGGGTCTTGTAACAGAGAACTGGGTCTCTCATAATTGTATGAAGATGATATTCAAAGATTAATCTTATGTATTCATTCAAGTTATTTAATAAATAAAGTATTTATTGTTTTATATCTATTGACTGGGAAAATGAAATGAATATTTGTTGTTCAGTTAATTTGTGAAAAGTGGAAAATTGTCTATAAGTTTTGTGACACTGATTCACCCTCCCCCCCCTCTCAGTGTCAAGTACCCATTTCAACAATTGGTATCCCCACAAATGAAGATATCTTATTTGATGGAACATATTATTTATCATGGAGGGAAAATATGAAAAAATATATGAAGTCAAGAGGATCAGGAGTTTGGGATTCGGTAGTGAGTAATCCTTGGCACTTAACTACTTCAAAGAGAAAATCCAAAACTACAAAGGAATCCAAGAGAAACAATTGTGTAGCCTTAAAATCAATACAGGATGGATTGTCAGATCAAGTCAAAGAAAATATGAAGCACTACAAATCTTCCAAAGAATTATGGCTTCAACTAGAAAATAGTTATCAGAATGAAACATAAGAAGAAGAAAAAATCAATGAAAGTGAGGAACAAGTCTCTAATGAAGATGATTCTTATCAGAATAAAGAACAAAACTCAAAAGAAGAGAGTTCTTATCAAGATAATGAAGAAGATAAAGAAAAATAAAATCTCAATTTGATTGAAGAACATATTTCGGAGAAAAAGATTTATAATCTTAATGAAATGCAAGATTCGATCTCAGTCAACAGTGAAGAAGACAACCTCATCAAGGAATTAAGGAATACCTCAGTTTTCATTAAAGAAAAATTACATTATCTTAAAACTGATGTTACAACTATTATAGAAGAGATTTGTTTGGAACCAGGAAATTATATGCATATTAAAGTTCATGTGGAGGCTCTTGACAGTCTTGAGTCCACAACCATGTGCACTCTAGAAGAGTTGGAGAAACTCCAACAGAAATAAATGACGCTACTTCAACAGCTATATCAATCTAACCATGAATATCATGAAAAAAAAATTCAGCTAGAAAATGGAGAAGAAGGGATCAAAAGTTTGAAAACCGAAGTTATTAATCTAATAGTAGAGATGGAAGAATTAAAGATACATGACAGTAAAATAAAAGAAGTACTAAAAGAATTAGAAGAATTAGTAAACAGTATAAACACTCAACCTGGGGAAATTAAAGAAATTGAAAAAGACTTAAAAATTCAGTTAACAAGGAAAGAAAATTCTTACCACATGTTGGAATTGGAAATCATCAATTTCAAAAAGATAAATGAAAGTACTAATGCATATCTAATAACTCAAATTAAAGAAGATAATAAAAGGGAAGAAGCCCAAAAGATCCAAATATCCAAAAAGGAAGAATTATGCCATATGTTTGAATTAGAAAACATCAACCTCAAAAGTATTCAGCTAGAATACGATGAAGAAATCAAAATATTGAAAACTAAAGTTTTTGATCTAACAAAAGATATGGAAGAATTGAAGACATATGTCAAAACTATTAAATGCAAAGAAGTCTTGGATGAGACAGAAGAAATTGTCATAAATCTAAAGACTCAACTTGAACATGCTAAAGAAGTGGAAGAAGCCCTGAAGATTCAGTTGACTAAAAAGGAAGAATTATGTCACATGTTGAGGTTAGAAATAATCAATCTCAAAAAGATGAATGAAAAGACAAACAATATTGTCAATTTCCAAAATAGCACAACTATCCTAGATAAGATTTGGAAGAGACATAGATCAGCTGATGACAAAACTAGCCTTAGATACAATAAGAAAGAAGACAGTTATAGAAGTATAAAGGAAGAAGAAAATCAAACGACAGATCCTTCAAGCCAAAATAAAATCAAGAATGGAAACACCTTCAATGGCTATTGCTTTTCTTGTCATAGCTTTGGACATAAAGCAATGGACTACAAGAAACTAGAGAAAAGATATACAAGAAAATCCAAAAACTTAATTAGATGTTGGAGATGTAATTTTGTTGGGCACACAACAAAATTTGGTCATACAATGAGATGTTACAACTGTGATAAGTTTGGGCACAAATCCCAAAACTACAAGAACACAAAAAGTCAATATTTGAATAAGTCATTCAAGACAATGACAAATCCTAATAAAAGTTGGAATAAGAAAGGAGATAACAAATCTCCAAAAACACAATTAGAAAGAGAAGATCCAAAAAGAAGAATATCTCACAGAAAGATATGGAGAAGAAAATCTAAAGGAGAAAGAAAGAAAGATGTTATTACACCTGAAAATGAAGAAACTAATAATAAGAACATGATGGATTAAAGTCCTAATAAAGAATGTGAAATTCAATATGAGATAAATCAATCTCAAGAAAAGGAAATACATATAGAAGAATATGGGACAATATTAAATTTTGATGATGTCATAAGTTGTTAAAAAAAAAAAAGAGGTTTAAATTGGTTTCTATAAAATCAAAGGATTATGCCAAAGAGTTTCTAATTTAACATATGGAAAATCTTGACTATCTATAGATTAGTGGTCAAAAGAAAAATCATTGGCAGGATTAATTGAAGAATACAAGAAGAAAAAATAAAGGGAGCAGAAAAATTCAAGGAGTATCATTCAACAAATATCAATTAATAACAAATTTTTATTTAATCAATTGGTATAATTCCTCAATTGATATTTCTGTGAAATATCAAAGACGAATAAGAAGAAGATAAAAAATATCAGTAAGATTCATACTCTTGATTTATTTGACAAAGAAAAGTTAGTAATAACTTAGGAGGAGTATTTTGATTATTGAATAAGAAAGTAATTAGATTAAGTTTTGAAAAAAGACTTGATCACTACAAAATTGGTATCAAGAAGACTACTTATTTAAACATAAAAATTCCAATAAACTGAGATAAGAAGTTAGTAAATTATTAAGGAAAGAAACCTTGTCAGGAAGACCTACCCTTTCAGAAAAAAAGGGGGAAAGTAGTCAGAACCAGAGAAAGAGCATATTGACAGGGGGATTCTTTTAGTTATGGTAGGAAGAACATGATTCCAGGGGGAGTTACACAAGATCATAATTTGGTCAACAAAATGTAGAAAAACATATGTTGATTATAAGGGGAGCAACCCTTTGCCATTGATGTCAAAGAGGGAGAGTAACTTCATAGAGAGATTCATAGACAAAAGCATCATCACAGGGGGATTTTGTGTATGAAGTTAGTATGTTTCCCTCAATGACAAAGGGGGAGATTGTTGGACATATTTTCATTGATGTCACCAGTCGATGTCATTATGATGTGATGATTTGTTGTTATGATGAATTTTCATTGATATCAACAGTATATCAGTTAGCAGTGAATGTAAAAATTATGCAGAGATTGAAAGCGTTAGCTCAAGAGGAGGAGCGAACAGTATGCAAAGATTAATTTTCAGCAGGGAAAACACAGTATAGAAGAAATTCATGATTATTGTTGATCACGATAGGAATAAAAATGTTCCTATGATCAAAGCTCAGGAGAATTAGTGAATTTGTGATTATTGTTGATCACGATTGAATCAACAATTTTCCTATGATCAAAGCTCGGGAGAATTAGCGACTGACTATCAGTGCATAAAAGAATGAAAAAACAATTATTAAAGCTCGGAAGGAAAAGCGTAAAATCAGAGTGAAAAGCCTCAGCAACCGTCTGATCAAAGTGAGAAGACTCAGTAGCCATTCAATCAAGAGGTTGACCGTGTTGATCGTCTAAATATAACGGACATCGGTCATATGAGTGACTATGGGCTTGAGGACCATTGGAGGATCGTGACCATTGATCTGCAAGCCTATTGGCACAAGGGCACACCTAGGGTTCAACGCTTCAACAACACACCAGCAAAACCCTAACTATTGGCCCTTTTGACAACACCTGTGAAGCAGATGAAGTCTCACCCAAGGTAGAGACAAGGGTGGTTGTAGGACTCAAGTGTCTACAACCTAGTTGGGACACATATCTGTGATCTCAATACTTAACAGAGAACTTAGCAATTAACATTCATCAGTATTCACTTCACAGGAGAAAACCCTAATTACAGAACATAGCAGTATCCAACAAGATCTAACACATCCAAGCACTTAGCATATAGAAATAGATCATATCTAGCATTCATTCACATCACTAAGCACTAAGACACTATATTAGATGCATCTAACATATAGATTACAACACTAAGCATAAATTACATAAATAACATAACAACCATAATGCACAAAGCAACCACAACATAGGATATATGTGGTTCACCCCAGTGTGGGGCTACATCCACCAACTCTTCTTCTTCTTTATTGTATTCTATCAATATTTTTACATGTACAGAGCCTTAGGACACACTCTGCATAGGACATGAGATCTACACGCACCTCGCTAGATCCTCCTTCCTTGAGCTAGTTTATAGCAAAAAACTTTCCTACAGTCTGCACACAAGCTTCTTACAATCACTTGGACTTAGCTCTGCAAGTTCTCAACACACGGCATGCACAAAGCATTCACAGCTCTTCACACTTATCTCACTGGTCAGATTACACACACATAGGTGTCTCCTACTATTTTGCCTATCTTTCTATTTATACATCACAAAAGGGCCTAAAACATGGGTAAACCCATGGGTCGACATCCCATACCTATTACATAAAACCTAGACCCAAAAATGCCCTAAAAAGGGGTTGAGATCCCACGATCTTTTCTTTTCCTTAAGCTCCACCTTTGACCAGCCTGTCTAAGTCCCAAAATGGTCAAAAATGACCAAGCTTCTCCAAAACTTGGTCAAGGGCCAATAGTCCCCCAACACTCACCTATGACTCATCCCGAGTCACTCTGATCTGGGTAACTCTACCTCAAAGGACTCGAGCTTAGCTCGAGTTGCCTCAACCTATTTCTTCGCTAGAGCCTCCTGCTCGGTGAACTCCTGAATAACCTTCTATGTCACAGGTCCTTCCAAGCATTGTTCTACTATGGTGACC
>JASDQU011506670.1:11285-22843 GCA_032191745.1 Picea mariana | reverse complement strand
TATGTGTGACTGATGCTCTTTACTTTTACTGTCCATATGTTGTATATTGTTGATGATCACTTGAAGAAATATTAATGATGTTTTAATAGGCTTAATATTTTTTAAGCTCAATTACAATTGATTCATCCCCCCTCTCAGTTGTCTTAGCAATTTCAACACATTATCTAACACTTCGTCAGTGAATGGCGTAGGGAAGGGGTCATGAAAATAGGCATCAATCAACTTCCTGAGATATACATAGATCCTTATCTCTCCTATATTTTTGTCCTGTACCACCATAGGTCTTATCCACTTCGATTCTTCGACGGGTTCTATAATCCCTACTTCCAGCATTCTGTTGAGCTCAATCTTCACTTTCTCCTTATATTTAGGGTTTAATCTGTAGGGTCTCTGTTTGACTGGTTTTGCATTTGGTTTCAAAGGGATCCTCATCTCTCCAATAGGCCCTTTGATGCCCTTCATATTAGTGAACTTGGTCGAAAACAAGTCCTGATACTTGTGCAGTAGTTCCGTGATCTTGTCAATGGTAGAAACATCCCAATAATCTCCAACATTTGCAAGCTTCGGTGTCTCCTCAGTTCCAATATTGACTTTTTTAATCTTGATGGGTTGTCTAATGAATGTTATCTCAACTCCAGGTCCTTTCACATCTATCTACCCTTTTGTTTCTGCAATGTTCACCTTCCTTGGATCATCGTGTTCATCAGCATTGATGTTGTAACATCCTTGTAGTTTCTAGAGAGGCATAGTCCATTCATCCTCTTCTTGTTCCAAAGGAAGGATAGATGACTCCTCAAATACTTTCTATATCACAGTCTGTAATGCTTGATCTATTGAAGGATATTGAATTTCAAATAAGAAGGTGGTTATAAAATTCTGAGTCATACCTTTCCAATCTGTAGTGATGAGGCACAACTTTGCTTGAAGGTACCAGTTGATAGGTGTCGTGTCCAGTGTGTTAATGAATTTGTGTACCCACTGTTCTTGAGGGATGTTTCTCCAAGATTCTTTGCAGCTTCTCACATGGTCCTTCAGGCATATTTGACCTGTGTACCGAACTTCGCAGCCTTCTACTTGTGCTGAGAACCGCGTTGTCATCAAGGTACAACATTGTACCCAGTCTGTAATATTTATTTTGTGTGGGCCCCACCATCTTGCTGGGGTTGATTTCAAGGCCTCATCCATTGCCAACAATATTTGTTTCATTGGTACACTTTCTACAAAGTCTGACAAGAAGGTTTAGAAAGGATTCAGACCATCAAAGGGGGGTAAGTTACTTACTGTTGTGCCGATCCAACAAACTTCTCTGGTTAATCTAGCACATCTTCTTGTAGATGCCTCATACATTTTATTCTGCTAGTTCTCCAGTGCTTCTTCCGAGTCTAATGAACATGTGTTGTCACTTCACTAGCTTAGGTTTACATCGACCATAGGATTAATGTAATCTTGTTGTCTGGCTCTTAGCTTGTATATGTTTTCTAGTTCATATGCACGGTCTTCCTCTATGATGGGTTCTGTGTATCATTGACCTTCATATGGATCTAAAGTTGCAATGAACCTAAGGCCATCTCTTTAAAATGTCATTCATGTTTTCTTTAAATCAACCACAGTGGAATTATTGAAATCCCAATCAATTCCTAACAGCGCAGCGTAAGGGTAGTTGTCATCAACTATCTCATTTACCTCAAAATCTGCAAATGTTCTTACTCCATCGATGTCCATAGGGAAATGTTCCAGTCTTCCAAAGGGGCTTACAGCCTGCTGATTAGCCATCCTGATCCTGATAGGGGAATAGATCAACTTAGGTTTTCCCATTAGTGCCAAAGTTTGCTTCACCATGACATTGACCTCCGACCCTAAGTCGAGGACCACATAGTCTATATTATTCTTTCCTATTTGAGCATTTAAGTGTAACTCCTTATTTTTCCTTCTCTTCTTATCAATTTGGTGTACTTCCCTATTCAGTAAGGGGCCTATATTTCCTAGCTCATAGCATCTGATTAAATTCTATAACTCTTGTACAACACTTTCATCCTGAATCAACTTAGTGAAAGTATATAGAAATTCCATGAGCTTGCTTACCCCTTTCCCTTCTCTTGGTGAAACAGACTGATCAAACGCCTGAGGGATTGCATATTCTCTTAATTTTGTTCATGTCTTTGATGAAGAACCTTGATCTTCTTTGAACTCTTTTCTTGCCTCCTCGAATATTTGTCTTTCTTTCTTTGCATCAAAAGTTTGGGTCTTCTCTGCAACTTTCCTGATTCCTGAGTCCTCTACAATCTTCCCTTGGGTCAATCTAACTTCTCTTGTAGAAGTGCATCCTCTAGTTATAATAGCGAATATAGGGTCTTCTCCATGAGGTTTGACATATATCAGTTTCACTTGCGGGTTCTGCTGAGGTCCTCGTCTTTCCTGAAGCTTAGCCAAAAACACAGAACAATCTTCGATAACATGTTCAAAAGAGTTGCAGTAGCTGCAAGTAGTGCAAGGGTTCTAACAGTCCCATGTGAGGTATCCTGGTTGTGTTCAGTTGTACAGATAATCTTTCCTCGGCCTTGACCCATACCTCCTCCTCCTCCTCGTTCTCTGAATCCACCGCGAGGGTTGATGTTTCCTCTCCCATACCCATACTATGTAGTGTTTCCCTCTTGTTGTACTTCACCTTGAATTTTGTATATATCTCTTGAACTTTCATGCATGAGGTCATAAGCCCTGCAATCCCTATCATCATGCCCCACGAACTTACATAACATGCAATACAAATTTATGGGTGTCTGAACATTTTTTTGCTTGTAATAGCACTCACCAGAGCTATTTCTATTTTAGCATTCCTCGTACCAAGGCAAGGTGACTTGATTCAAAGGGATCGAAGCTCCCAAGGCCAAGTATTCATGAAATAGGGGGAAATGCTCCTTGTCATGGCCTTATGAATTTCATCTGACAAACTATATGTCTTCTCTTTTATCTTTTCCCTTGTCTTTCTTCATATCTTTGACCTGTAGAGACAAACTAGTTAGCCGAATCAAGATTTGACTCATACCTGAGCTGGATTCTCCCATAGGGGATGATTCTAACTTCATGGCGATATCCAACACCTCATCCTGTGAAGAAATCTTCTATTTCATTAGAGGAACTCTGATGGGTGGTAAGAGGGAAAAAATGAACCACTCTTTGTTATGATCATCTGGGATCTGAAAAGTCAATCGACCTGTCAAGGTCTTGAATCTCTGGTCAAATTCCCAAACATGTTCAACTATCTTCTGCTTGATCTCTTTCAGCTCTATAATACATTGTGACTCTGACTTGAGTTTCCTGAACTTTGCAATCAACACATTCTTGATCTCTTTCAACAACTTAGGTTGTGAAAGTCCTTGGACAAGCTCCATGTACCATCTTAGTGCGCGATCTCGAAGGGTAGTACTAAACTGGGTTCTTTTAACAGCTTCGTCGGTGACATTTTTAATATTCCATACGACTTCACACAGAAACTAGTGCTGATCAGGATCTTCAGATTCATATCTCCTAAAGATAGGGAGTCTCATATCATCTGCCATAGATCTTCCTAGGTTTCCTGTCTGAGTATGTGGTGGACTGCTAGTAATATTACTCTGAACGTTCTGGTAACTCTGATTACTTGGATTGCTTAATGCTGTTGAACCAACATGAGTATTAATAATACTTACTTCAATAGTCTACAGAGCTCCTGAGGTTTCTAGCTTTTCCCGATGAAGTTCTTCAGCTTCCTCTTCCTCTTCCCTAGCGAGTTCTGAATGCTCTTCATCCATCAGATCCACCTCTTCTCCACTATAGAAACCCTTGTCTCTATAGTTCTTATTGAACAGGTTCACAAGATGAACTTCTCTGAACACTCTCCCACTACGTGTATGCCCATCCTCTGTGTCACTGTCGCTGTCTGAATTCCTGAACATTAGCCTTTTTAAGCCTGATCAATCTACTGTATCTACTGTATCTTCAAGATGTTCTTATCATGCAATAGTATCTTGATTCTCAACTTCAGAAAATGTAAAAATTTTCCTTTGGGTCCCTTGAATAAATATCTCTCAGCTTGGCTATATGACTCTACTCTATCAATAGAAAAATCGGTGATGTACCCTCCAATGGTGCTATCAAACTAGTGATCTACTACTCTTGACATGACATTGTCAATTCTCTTGAACTTCTTGATCAACACCGACATCCAAACTACAGGAGGTCTAGATATAACCTCAAACTGGGTATCTGCCAACCTGGCTAACCACTCATATAGCTCCTGATGGATTCCTCCAAAGAATATATTGTGTATATCAATAAAAACATGTCTCTCCATCCAATCCGCTGTACTAAGATTAGGGTTATTGTCTTCAGCTTTAGCGAAGTCCTTTTCCTGATCCTCTATCCATTTTTGAATCTCTGTCTTTGATGGAAACCACCTTGACATTCCCTCAAGGAGATTCTTGTCCTGGCAATGAAACCATTTTTTGGCATAGGGGAAGACCCAGGGTTTAGCTCCAAGAGCACACCAACAATCCCTAACTATTGGCCCTTTCATCTACATCTACGAAGCAGATGCAGTCTCTCCCGAATAAGCTATGGGGGGGTTGCAGGACAAAGATGTCTACAACCAGGGGAAATGTCAAGTTAATACTATATGGATAGTACATACTATTCTTAATATATTTTTGATATATTTTCAGTTAATACTATTCTATATTGATAGTGCATGTCATGCCATTTCTGGTGGTATGTGTAACACCACATAACTCCTCACGGTTTGAGAGTTATGGCCTTACGAAGTTGGAGGACCCTCATATGTCATCTAGAAGCCCCAAAAGGTCAAAGTAGTCAAAGTGGTTTAAGAGATTTTAGAAGGTAAATAATAAAGTGAAGTGATGAGTGTACTATAATTCAAAGNAAATAAATTATTTAAATAACAAATTTAATGGAGAAATTAGAAGTGGGTACCCTAAAATAAGGAAAGTGGGCAAAGTGACCTAGAAGATGCTTTTAAGGAAGCTACTTGGAGAGTATAAATAAGAGGCAAGGCTCTCTCATTTTATATCACACTTGATCATATTGAATATTTATAGGTGACTGAGGTAACCGAAGGATATCTAAGTTGAATTTCATAGGGAAGGTGAATAAAAGAACGCCAAAATTCAAGGGAGGATAAATTCTTTTGATGATGCTTTCTAAGGTATGTTATTTATAGGTCATCTCACCATTTTCAAAATAACTTTGTTTCTAGAATGATTAAGACCATGAAATTGATATGAAATTGAGGAAACATATCCAAGTATCTGTGGTAAAAAAATCATCTTGTGAGTCATTGTATTTGTGGAGTTACACTCTGTGGAAAATAGGGTTTGTGGCTAGTCCTAAAACTAGTCTAAAAGAAGTGTTTCGAGTAAAAATGTCATAATGCATTCATAACAGATCCAAATTCAGTAAGACCAAATGTGTTGGTTATATTAAATTCTTTAGTATTCTAGGTAAAATTTTTAGATCCATTCAACAAATATTTCATGTGAGGCATGCTCTACAAGTTCGCTCTCTAGAATAAGCCATAATTCAACAAGGTATGCCATTTTTTCTATAACATCTTTTCTGAGAGGTTCCAATTAGTGACACATGGAAGAATTGTATAAAACAAACTGAATAACATTGTGTACTATTTTCAAATATTTATTCATTATAGGTACATAGTTATTATTATTTCAAGTTAGGGTTGTTGACTAATCCCAAACTAGTCATGTGAGACTAAATAAAAGGTTGATGAAAATGCTAGTCTCTTGTTATGAAAGTTAAATAAGGTTTCCAGGTATGTGATCATATACACTAGGTCTATTAAATATTTACAAATCATATTTTGATGATGAAATTGATGAGGGATTTTGGTTAAGGTACATGTTGCGTACATGGTTGAGACAAGTAATTGATGAGTTGGCACATACATGAGGTGTATAGTTGATGATGTTGGTACATTTTGATGAGTCATAGTTGATGAGTAGTTGACATATGATTTGTACATACTTGGTACATGGTTGGATGCACTTGTTTATGGTACAGGTTGATTACAGGTCATTTGGTACAGGTTGGTGCATGGTTGATGCACTTGTTTATGGTACATGTTGATTACAGGTTGAGGTATAGGTTGATGCATGGTTGATGCATGGTTCATGTTTATTGGTACATGTTTACATCAATATATCTCATAGTGATAGTGTGACAGTGGATCCATAATTCTACTTCTACTTCAGGGTGATTGGACGGGGCAAGGACAAGTGGTTGTAGCCACCTTCGGTTGTAGTAGGAGAACATAGGGGGTTGTAGCCTCCTTCTGGTTATAGCCAGAGAATAGGGGAGTTGGATCTTCCCTCAGGTTGTAGCTTGAGAAACAAGGGGGTTGGAACCTCCTTCTAGTTGCAGCTGGAAAATAAAGGAAGTTGGTGCTTCCAATGAATGTAATTCTTCAAGACATATAAGAAAAAACATTTTGTGGTTTTCTCCTGCTTTGGGTTTCCACATAAAACACTTGTGTATTGTGTATGTGTATGATTGTTCATTTGTTCATTTCTTATTTAGTCTGCATTTATTGGATGATAATGCTACATTGATATAACACTTGGATTATATGGTTAAGAAGGATTAAATTTATCTATTACTGATTCACCCCCCCTCTCAGTAATCCAACACAAACCCTACACAAAATTTAATTGTGACGTTTTTCATGTGTTGTCTGTGATTAGTATTATTATTATTATTTTTCTAGTTGCTCCTATTGCTACTGTGCTTAGTGTCATTGTCGTATCCGATTCACACAGAATTATTTTTAGGCACACAATAGAGAAAACACATTTAAAATATAAAACACAAACACATATAACTAATTTGTATTTATCAAAAACTGAAATTAGTTTATGTTTGCAAAAAAAAAGTGAAAAAGTAACTTATGCTATTAATAAATTCATACACAATGTTGTTAGTGCTCCGTATCAGACATAAGAGACCTAACAATGGTGTGTTAAATTTAATGCATCGGTGCATAATTGTTAGTCGAGAACCGATATATATAGTGGTGTGTTGTGATATATAGCACATTGGTTAATGATTGTCACAAAAAACAACCTGCAATGCCATTTCACATATGAGTTGTGTAACTCGGGGTGATTGGTTTTATGGAACACACTGATGTAGTGAAATTTTTTAATGATAGACCAAGTGGTGTTCTTCGTTATGCGAAACACACCGCCACTCTATGTTCCTTCAAGAAGCAGATGATTTTTAAAGGTGCATTGTCTTTTCAGACACACTGGAAATAGGCGGGTTGTAGAAGGCGCACTGCAATAGTAATTTTTAAAATATTTTTCTCATTGCAACTCACTTAACTTCACCAGTGCATTTTGATGAATGTAACGCACCGACACTCCATTTTATATTTGTATGCATTGATACTGGTGCATTTTTCTTATAACGTACCAGTAACGAGGAATCCCATAAAATGAACCAATATGTTCAATTATTATGTATTTTTCTCATTGTGTTTTCATACACAACACCACTGCATTGTATTTATTTGACACAAAGTGGAGAAAAAATTGTTTTTCAAAAACTAGGTGATGCGTTCGATTAATAGAATGCACCAGTTCATTTATCTCAATTGGCACACTTATTAGGATCTAAGAGGTGCTTATCATAATATGCATTGCGCTGATCATTTGTGAAACTTTGGCCTAGTGTCGTGCTCTTTACAACACCGGTGTGTTGTTTGGACCTAGGCGCACCAACAAGTTAATTTTATTTATAGCAACTTAAGTGGTGTGATGTGTTAATATAAATGCATCGTTGCTACTATGTTATTGGAGAACCAACATTTTCTTTAATGATGCATTCTATTGTCGGGAGCATTGGTAACAAGTCGTCCACCGAGATGCCCCACAACACCAGTGCATTTGGTTAATATAAATGCACTATTGCCCTGATTTTTCTGGAATGTAAACATGATGGTGTTCTTTCTCTAACCAACCGCATGATCTAAAAATATAAGGCTGACTTGTTATGCTATGCAAGCACCCCTACTTCATTAAAATAAACTTTACAGGACCTTGCTTCATGTGTATAGATATGCAAGATGAAAACTTATGTGTTAAGTTTATGTATCTTCTTGTAAATGCTTATGTGTGAGCAAATGTTCTTTTATATGGTTAAATATGTACTTGAAATAAATACACAGCAACACAACTTGCAGCAAACAAACCATCAAACTCAGAACAATCACAGCATGATAAAGGAGTTCACCCCCCTCCGGGCTACATCTCCTTGAGCCTCCATAATGGACTTGGCTCTCTGGGATTAATTAGTCAAAAGTTCTTTTACAAGCTGTTGCTCAACTCCAATGGAAAAACAAACTATACCATTGAGATCATAACACATAAAAACCCCAAAAATGACTAATAGAACTCTGAAAACGGATCATGTCTCATCTGGGCATGACCTCTTCTACATGTGGCCATAAGCTTCCCTAAGATTCTCTTTGGCAAAAACACCTGTAAAAGTCCTCAACAACCTCTAAAACCTGTCCCAATGTGTTCAGAGCATATCAATTAGCCAAAAATGATTATTCAATCATAGAAAACAAACATAGGCTCACCAAACCATGTCCTCCATCAAAGAGGGCTTCAAGCTCCCTGGAGCTTGCTGAAACTTCAATGGTGAAAAACTTGTAGAAGAAGTCTTCAAATGGCCTTGAAAACAGCACCAATGGATCCAGCACGTCCAAAACCCCTGGCTGGGCTTTTACGGCACCTCAATCTACCAAAAACTGAGAAAGTTAGACCTCCTCCATTTTCCTCCTTCTACTTTGCTGGAACTGGCTCTACAAAACGCACCTCTGTATGCATGAACCTGGAACACGCTCCAAAACACGAGTTTAAACCCAGCACCAAGCGGTTCCGAATAACCATGCAAACTGTAGGACGGTTAGGGCACCTCTAGCCCCCAACCGCCTAGCTCTCGGGCATATGGCTCATGAAACCTCGGGCAAATGTAGAAAGTGGTTAATCCATTTTAAAACTGTGTAACCATATACAAAACATGCCATATTTAATGTATGGTTAATACAAAACTTGGTTCATAAATCCGCGTGCATTTTTTAATTAACACACATTACAAAGCCACAGCTATTTGGTTTTAAAACCGCGCACAATAACCCCGCGCAAATGGTCATATACGAGGGTCATATAACAATGTTTAGCACTGAGGGTCAGGGCTAAGCCCCGGCCCTACCCCCCCACCGAATAATACAAAAATTAAATTCAAATATAATTTCTGTCGTTATACTAACAAGAAACACAAGGCGGTATAACGGTCGACGGATGTGTGTTAAGGCTTACATAAAGGGGGAGGTCCGGGGGTTGAACCCCACAGACTCCCACATACAATTTTACATAACCAATATGAACCAACCGATGAGGGACACGTGGCGCCCACGCATTGGGCCATGTGCCCTCATACCATTCACCGTCAACAAGACACGTGTCATCACGCTATTTGCCAACATCAACCAATGAAAACATGCCATGTCATCGTCGTATGGTCCAGTCACCTGCTGCATCAGCCTACCACATCAGCCGACACGTAGGATGCTGATGTCATCATGTGCCATGTGTCACCCTTCCAGTGGTGACACGTGTCACCTCCGAATTGGTCAACCGTACGTCCAAAAGTCCAAAAATGCCTGACACGTTTCACTCCCTGGAGCCACCACGTGTCCTGTACGGTCTGGCCACGTATGTTGTACGGTCCTGCCACGTGTCCTGTACGGACTGTACGGACAGGTACAGTCAACATCAAAATTTTTGCATGTTTGGCTCGGTGAACAGATCGCGATATCTTCTCCATACGGACTCCGTTTGAGAAAGTAAATATACTGCCAGAATCAAGAAGACGAGACGAACACAATGGTATAGGTTTTGTCGGATTCCGAACACTTTGAAAATTGAGCAAAATTTTGCCCCCTGGTCCAGATTTTGATCACACCTTCCCACTGAAAGGATTTTGGACCCACAAAAGCTTATCTGTCTTCTTTCAAGTTATATCAAAATATTTTCGACAATCACCTGAATACTCTGACATGCTCTGCACTGCAACTAACTATGTCCCTCAACCACTGCTCTCTGGCTGCTGCTGACCCATTGCTCTCTCTGTGCTTGGAAGACTACCAACCTTCCCACTAAGAGTCAAGTCCCTCTTTCGAACTCTTTGGCATCAACAAAATTAGCTCTCCAATGGCTGCCAAAAAACTTCCTGCGACATCTTGTCACAAGCGAAGAAAAACATCAATCTTGAAAACAAATCATACAAGATTGAAAAATGATGCCAACAAAATCTTTTGTTCGTCAAACAAACTGTCGCATATCATACTTTACCAAAGCACATGGCATTTTCAACATCAACTTTCAAGTCAATAAACACCATCAACTAAACACAAGTCGAACAACACGATCGACACAACATAGTCATCAGAAAATCATCAACACCAGTCGAGACTCATTGAAACATCAACCTTCCCAAACTGTCAAGTCGACAAACATGATACATAATCATGTAACAATCATGAATCACTCATGATGAACCATCACTCATAAATGCACACATAACGCGGAAAAGTGCATTGACAATCAGAAAAATGCAAGAGTTACTTGCTTAAGAAATCCAACCATTTCTTACCAAACCAACTGAACGGTGACTTTTTCTGCAGAACATCGTCCTCTTGTGAATCATCTTGACTCACATCGATGATGGAATCTCCACTTCCATTCTTGCCAATCTTCTTATCCAACTGCTTCTGAGGCTGTGGACGAATAGTTGGATGCAACGTCCAGCATTGGTCAACAAGATGACCCCGCTTCTGACAATGAGTGCAAACCTTTTGCATCCTCCTTTCACGCTGTCTTCGCTTAGAAAGTTTCCTGAAAGCGACCAATATTTTCCAACATTTTGAAAAATGATGGTTATACAAACCACAATATGTACAAGAATTCTTTCTTCCAAATTTATCATGCTTAACATAATCAAATGCAACTAAATGATAAGCAGACTTATACCTTGAACATTCACCTTTATCGCCTCTGTGAGGAGGTGAAGCTGAAGAGTTACAAGCTCTCCTTTGAAGACCATCAACAGTGTTCTTGTCCTCATCACTGTCACAACTTTCTTGTTCCACACATTCACATTCATCTTGAACACAAGCCTTGCATGCTGAAGGGATCGAACTTTCAACAAAAGTTCTTGAACTTTCACCTTTAAAGCCTTCTTGAGGAGGTGAACTTGAAACAAAACTTATGCTTCGAACTTTTCCCTTTGTCTCCTCGACTTTGGGATTTGCTCCATCTTGCCGTTCATATCCAAGACCACAAAACCTGGGTCTTTCTTCAACAACAATAGGCTCAACAATGCCCTGTGCATGCTTACCCAAACCTTTACCTTCATAGCCCATTTTTAACAACAACTTGGACCCTATTCCTCTTGTGTGACTCTCAAAACCACCAAAACATTAA
>JASDQU011506670.1:0-10327 GCA_032191745.1 Picea mariana | reverse complement strand
ACCTGTAAAAGTCCTCAACAGCCTCTGAAACCTGTCCCAATGTGTTCAGAGCATATCAATTAGCCAAAAATGATTATTCAATCACAGAAAACAAACATAGGCTCACCAAACCATGTCCTCCATCAAAGAGGGCTTCAAGCTCCCTGGAGCTTGCTGAAACTTCAATGGTGAAAAAATTGTAGAAGAAGTCTTCAAATGGCCTTGAAAATAGCACTAATGGATCCAGCACGTCCAAAAACCCCTGGATGGGATTTTACGGCACCTCAATCTGCCAAAAACTGAGAAAGTTAGACCTCCTCCATTTTCCTCCTTCTACTTTGCTGGAACTGGCTCTACAAAATGCACCTCTGTATGCATGAAGCTGGAACACGCTCCAAAACACGCGTTTAAACCCAGCACCGAGCGGTTCTGAATAACCGTGCAAACTGTAGGACGGTTAGGGCGCCTCCAGCCCCCAACCGCCTAGCTCTTGGGCATATGGCTCATGAAACCTCGGGCAAATGTAGAAAGTGGTTAATCCGTTTTAAAACCGTGTAACCATATACAAAACGTGCCATATTTAATGTATGGTTAATACAAAACTTGGTTCATAAATTTGCATGCATTTTTTAATTAACACACATTACAAAGCCACGACTATTTGGTTTTAAAACCGTGCACAATAACCTTGCGCAAATGGTCATATACGAGGGTCATATAACAATGTTTAGCACCGGGGGTCGGGGCTAAGCCCCGGCCCTACCCCCCCGCCGAATAATACAAAAAATAAATTCAAATATAATTTCTATCGTTATACTAACAAGAAACACAAGGTGGTATAACGGTCGGCGGATGTGTGTTAAGGCTTACATAAAGGGGGAGGTCCGGGGGTCGAACCCCGCGGACTCCCACATACAATTTTACATAACCAATATGAACCAATTGATGAGGGACACGTGGCGCCCATGCATTGGGCCACGTGCCCTCATACCATTTGCCGTCAACAAGACACGTGTCATCACGCTATTTTCCAACATCAACCAATGAAAACGTGCCACATCATCGCCGTACGGTCCAGTCACCTGCTGCGTCAGCCTGCCATGTCAGCCGACACCTAGGATGCTGACGTCATCTTGTGCCACGTGTCACCCTTCCAGTGGTGACACGTGTCACCTCCGAATTGGTCAACCGTACGTCCAAAAGTCCAAAAATGCCTGACACGTGTCACTCCCTAGAGCCACCATGTGTCCTGTACGGTCCGGCCACGTATGCTGTACGGTCCTGCTACGTGTCCTATATGGACTGTACGGACAGGTACAGTCAGCATAAAAAATTTTGCCTGTTTGGCTCGGTGAACAGATCGTGATATCTTCTCCATATGGACTCCGTTTGAGAAAGTAAATATACTGTCAGAATCAGGAAGACGAGACAGATGCAATGGTACAGGTTTTGTCAGATTCCGAACACTTTGAAAATTGAGCAAAATTTTGCCCCCTAGTCCAGATTTTGATCACTACACTGGCGTGTTATAGTTTCCAGAGCACCGACATGATGTTTAGTGACACTTCCTCTAGTATAACACACTGATGTGGTTGTTGGATCTATGGGCACCACTCTGTTATATTGATTTATTTCAAATTAAGTAGTGCGATATGTTACTATGAACGCATCGGTGCTATTGTGTTATTAAAGCACTATCATTTTGTTTAGTGGTGCTTTGTGAAGCATAAAGAACCAGATATGGGGCGTAAAAGGAAACACCTCACTATGAAAAATCGGTCAATATCTATTATAGTGTGATTCTATTAATTGCACCAATGCATTTATTTGAAATGATTACATCGCTGAGTTAAATTTTATGTGTCGTATTTTGAGCAGCGTGCTTGGTTAAATGGAATGTACCAATGTGTATGTGTTTGAAAATCATGAGAATGTTGTTTACTAGATGTTATATTTTATAGAGCATCGGATGTTGATCGTTTAAGGAGAAGCATCATATAAGTATGGTAAAAATTAGATGCATTGGTTGCGGTGCTTACTGTGAAGTTAGCACATGAAGCACTACTCCAGGGCAAGCCAAATCAAAATGGCATGCCATGTGGAGTCAGAAAAAAAATTGAAAAATGTCCCAAATTTCAATCTAAATTCAAATTTTAAATGGATGAAAATGCAAATGGGAAGGAAAAAAACAAATTACCTAGACTCTTATGTTTCGAGGAGGCATGGTTCCACCATTGAGAGGAAATGAAAATTCATGGTAATTTAAAAAAAATGGAAATGTGTGGAATCAACTGGTGGAGCTATCCAAATCATCAAGGAGCATTGGAAATAGGGTGTGAATGATAGAGTAAGCATCAGTTCTTGCTGGAGAGATTGGAAGCACAAGATGAGGTGTCACAATGAAAATCAGTCTGGTAATTTATTTTTATTTACCCATACAATGGTGCGCCATCAGAAAATGTTACACACTAGTATGTAAGATTCAATAGCATCAGTGCTCTTTGATCAATGCTTTTTATTTTTGTAATATATTTTGGTAGTGCATTTGAACATCTACGCACTAGTGCGTTATGTTTTAGTTGTGCACTGGTGTAGATGTACCATAAAGGGGCACTGAACACAAATATCTGCAAAAAACCTATGGGTGCTTGTTTCTGCTAACAGCCTCCACTATAAATAGTTATGATACCTTTGAATGTTTAAGCAACGATGCAGTATCTATTAGGTGTGCACCCATGAGTATATACCTTAAAGGCATGGTGAAAAAAAAAACTCTGCAAAAACCTCCAGCTTCCCACCTCCACTATAAATAACTAAGGTATAAATTTTTCAGGGAGGTTTCATAAAAACCTCCACAAGAAGGTGTTCTCCTTGTAGTGCTCATATATGGAGGAATATGTCCTCTGGTTTACTTTGATTAGTTTCTTGTGTTTCAATCAGAAGAGTATCTCTTATGTGACCATCTCTATCATTTTTCCACCATACTTTTGAAGATTGAGTATCAATATGAAGTCTTTGGAGAAGGAACTCTACAATACATGGGTTAGGGATTGTTGTAGGAGAATGTCAAATCACAGGGCTCGAGACATCAATTTCCATATTTTCAACTATATCGATTTCTTGTTGGGTTCCACTAGCTTCCTCAGTCAACTGCAAACTTACATTCTTGCCAAGATTCGTTCGGGTGCACTCTATTGCACTTTCAACGCTCTTCCACCCCTGAGCATGCTTTGAACTTTGGGGATCCCTCTTGTTTCACATATCTTCTTTCTTCTTTTTTCATTTATGCCGCTCCAATTTATAAATTTTGGTTGAGGGTTTATGGATCTACATTCATTGTGCAGTCTTACCTCTTTATTCTTATGCGTTTCTAATTTTAGTTATCTTCCTCCTGACTTCAAACATTATTTTCTTTAATGTGGTCAACTCAACTTATAACATCTCATAGATCATCCACCCCCCCATCACCGACCCGAGTTACTCGAAGTCATCAATGTTAACCATTCTCATTGTTTTCATTTCTTTAGGAAGTGATCCCAGGCTTCACGTGTGTCTTTGAAATTAGCTTCTAAGAATTATTCCCACTCGTCTTTCTTTTCTTGAAAATTTGAATTTGGTGGAGGATTTCCCAAGAGGGGTAGATATTCGACAATGTATTTGAATCCTTTTTCTAACATAAAATTATGCAATAGGGATTGAATAATGCAAATAAAACCATTGTGCAAGTCGGTATAAAATTTTTCTTTTACAGTTTCGACATTCTGTCTTCAATTTCTTGTTCTTTAATGTAGCCTCAAATGATTCTTTCAAACCACTCATTTAAATTTGTTTGACCTCCATTTGTAATTTTTCAGCATTAATTGTTTATCCAGAGTGAGCTTGCACATTATATGGTTGGTTAATATATTCAAATAATTCCTCTGGAATGGCTTCCAAGAAGCATTCGTGTGTTTATGTGGAGATCCGTATGCGAGCTTCTACCAACGTCAATCAGTTCCTCCTTGCATATTTGTTTATGTGGTTATTGATTTTCTTCTCCCACCATTCATGCGTGTCTTTCAATATTAACGTCTATGTGATTTTTACTTTACATGTTTGATTTCATAGCTACGGACAACATAACTGATGTTGTAATCTAGGAAAAAGTATGAGTGTTACCAATAGTTATTTACACATAGCATCATATATGATACAATATTATATATACACACATAGACATACATGTAAATTGATCCATATTTTATGAGCATAATGAAATGAAAACATATTATTATTATTATTATTATTATTAAAACAAAGACATAATGAAAAATAATAGAGATACAGTAAAAGTGGCTACTATTCAATAAAGAAATATGTTGAAACTGTAAAATGCAGATTGAAAACAAGCTTGCTAGAATGGTGGTGTTTTATCTATGAGAAGAGATGTGATGGTTGTTCTCATTCACAAGAAGATGAGTACAACAAGGCTCTGAAATCCTTTTTACAATAAAAATGAATTCCAAAACCCTAGACATCCAAAAACCTAACCCTAGGAGGTGAAGTGTCAAAAGTCATGTGGTCCCCGTTGGGGTAAGTTGGTACATCAACTTATCGAGGTTGTAACTTTTGCATACGATATCTGTTTTAGGCACATGATATCCCATTGGAAAGGTATATAAAAGGACTAAAAATTATTCCATTAAAATCTAAAATCAATTACACATTGATTGTGTCAATCCCTAAAAAATTTGTTTGGTGTCTCAAAACCGCCTCAGAAGTTCATGACCTAAAAACTAGGAAAAAACTGCCCAACTAAAAAACTGCCAAGATGAGCCAGTTGGAATAGGTGGGTGGACACCGATATACACTTGGATCAATACTACCCACTTAGGAAGCAATGGTATCCATTGCGTTGAGTTCCCCCATAAAATGAGGAAATTTCTACTGAATTTGGCCCTGGGTGAGCCACTTTCCTTGGTGCAGGAGCATTCTTGCTTTGAGAAGCCGATAAAGTTGGATCTTCTACTAGAGAGTTCCCTTGATATGTGTTTCCACAATATTATTAGTGGATTATTGTTCCATGTAGTCAGGTTTGATCTCTATTGGTTTCAACTATTCTGCTATCTTTGAGGTGTCGAATAATGGTGTAAAATATGGACGAAGGAGATCCACATTGAACATTGGGGCAAGCCAAGAAAGGGGGGAATGTTGAGCTCAAAATAATTGTCTCCCACATACTTGTTGATGGTTTAAGGTCCATATGGATTGAACGAAGCTTTTGATTGGGACCTCTAAGGCATTATTTCTTCAATTGCAACCAAACTGTGTCTCCTACCTAAAACTTGTGTGGTGCCCAGTGTTGATCATGGTGTTTCTTGTACTTGGAATTGGAATTCTGTAAAATATCCTAAAACTATTGACAGATGTTCTAGATCCACTCAATGAACTAGGTGGATTTTTCATCTTCAGTTGGATCATGGGACGAGTCTTCCTGGGTGGATGAAAGGGGTAGTGAAACATCCATGGGACCCAATGGTTGAAATACCAACCCCACATGAAAGGGGTTGTGGTTTGTTGAGCTATGCATGGCTCTGTTGTAGTTGTGCTAAAAATAGAGAAGAATCTGATCCCATGTGTGGGAGTGAGTGGAATTATACATGTGCATGATATCCACAATCATCCAGTTGACGATCTCGGTTTAGCCATCCGTTTGGGGGTGGAAGGCAGTGGATTTGGTGAGCTTCGTGTCCAACGGTGACCAGAGGCTCGAAGAGAATGTGTTGAGGAACCGACTGTCTCAATCTAAGATAATTGTTTGTGGTATCCTAAAATGTACCTACACTCATTCAAATAAGATCTTGGCAGTGGACTCCACTGTGATGCTCTTCTTGCAGGCGGACATAATCGCCATCTTGGAAAAATGATCAACAACCACAAAAAAAAGTTATTTTCCCACTTAGTGGATGGAAGGCCATAAATGTAGTCCATTGAGATGGATTCCCAGGGCCTATCAGGAGTAGGAATAGGGGTGTATAGGACTTGTTTCTTAGTGGTTGGTTTAGCAATATCACAGAAAGTGTATGTTGAAGCTTTGGCTAGTAGAAATGTTCTCGAAACACTGCCACTGTCATTTCTACGCCAAAGTGTCTTTCCACCTGACTATAGTGGGATTCCCGAATCAAATTCGCTCTCTCTCTTTATGGAATGAAAATATGGACCAAATGAAACAACAACCCATCCTGAAGATGGAAATTAGTGACAATTGTGTTTGTGCCCAACATCAGGTAGGTGGTGGTGAAGTCAGGATCTTTCTCATAGAGCTGGGGCCATCTGAAGGTCTCGTGGCCACAAGAGTCTAGCACTGTGGTGAGTGCCACGACTAGAGGTTGGCTGAGGAAATCATTGGCACGATTGGTACTTCATGTCTTATACGTGATGTTGAGGTGGAAATGCTGCAAGTATGTGGACAACTTTTGATGGTCATAATTCTAAATTTTTTCTTGTGTTTGCATGAACTATAACAACTTATGATCAATGTGGATGAGTGTCTCCTTGTCGATAACGTAATTCCTCCAATGGTGGTAGGATTGAAATATTGAGTACATTTATTTTTTGTAAGTAGGGTACTTATGGATGACATATGTTAGTGTCTCACTATGATAGGCCACAAGGTGGCCGTGCTGAGTGAGAACTACGCCCACAACATAGTTTGAAGCATCTTTCTCAATCTCAAAGGGTTGTTGCAGGTAGGGTAATGAAATCACTAGGGCTGAGCATTAGCACTTCTTCAAATCCTCAAACTCTTGTTGTTAGGACAGGCCCCACACAAATTTTCCTTACCACCACCCCTGATTACTTGGTCGAGGGCCCATGCAATATGGAAGAATCCCAACACAAACTTGTGATAGAAATTAGCAAGGCCTAAGAAGCTATGAAGCTCAGTGAGCATGGTTAGGGTTGGTGAGTGACATGTGACCTAGATATTTATTGGATCCACATGTACACCCTCCTCATAAAAAATGTAGCCTAGGTATTGGACCCTGTCCATGCCGAAAGATCACTTTTCCAAGTTGGCATATAGCTTGTGCTGTCACAGATTGTGCAGAACCTACTGAATATGCTGCAAATGTTCCACCCAAGTATTGTTGTAGATGAGGATGTCATCTAGATACACCACTACAAAAGAATTAGTGAAAGGCCACATGATATCGTCCATTATCCTCATGAAATTTGTTGGGGAATTTGTCAAACCAAAGGGCATGACCAACGATTCAAAAAGACCTTATTTTTACTTGAAGGTAGTATTCCATACATCTCTCTACTCTATTGGGACACGATGGTAACCATACTTTAGATCAATCTTACTGAATTATTTTCTCCCCTTTAGCTAATCAAGGAGATCGTTGATTCGGGGAATCAGGTACTAGTTAGTGGCTGTGATTTTATTTATGGCCTGGTAATCAATGCAAAGTGGCCAAGTTCCGTATTTATTCTGCACACGCGCAATTTGTCTTCCACAAGGTGATGAGATGGGTTGGATGTGTCCTTTTTGGAGCATCTCTTATATCTGACACTTGATCTACTCATTTTCTAAGAAAGAGGGACGATATACTGACCCATTGGGTAGCGGTGCGTCGGGGGTCAGATCGATGGAATGCTTGACTTGATAGTGTAGAAGTTCCATAGTAGGTTAGGAGAAGATGCATTTGTATTCTTCACAACCTTATAGACTTGCTTCTGCTACATGGAGCGGTTGGCCTCGAAGGCCATGGACGTGGATGCAATTTTTCACTCACTCTGAGAGCGAATCATGAAGAAGAAAAACTTCTCAGTCTGAGAGATGAAATTCTTGCATTGCTTGGCAGAGATCAAGAAAATTTCACTAGACTCATATACATCATTACATTTCCATAAATAAGGTTGTCCCAAAAATAACATCACAAACTTCGAGGCCTAGACTCATATACATCATGACGTTTCCATAAATAGGGTTGGCCCGAAAGAAAATCACAAACTTCAAGGGGAGTAACATCACACAATACCTCATCTTTGAAGATATTGATGTTGTAGGATAGGTGAAACTCTTGGTTGACGTGAAGATCACTTCGTTGGCGGAGCCATCCGATGGTGTAGGGTTGTGGGTGTAGCATGGTCAATAGGGCCAGCACTTGAAGACCTCCACTGAGATGAGGTTCTTCTCTCTACTGCTATCAATGATTGTGGTATTCTAGATAAAAACATAGTATGCAAAATAGAAATATTTTAGCTAGAAATGGTAGAGAAACAATGATATAATAAAAAAAATACCAGAATAATACCAGAATAACACTAGAAAGAGCACTTTGATTAATGATAGGAATGTTCACTTGCCTCTTCAAGGGGGAAACATCTAGCAGAGCAGAGCTCTATTACAATAATATCCAAGAGAAAAATTCTCATACCCTCTAATCCTATTTATACTTAATATGTCTATCCAAAAGAACAATCTAGAGGAAGATCCTTCTAGAAGCGGAAGCTTCTATTAGGTCTTCTTACATTTGAATTATTCTTCCTTATTGCTAGGCCTTATTAATATTGGCATTTATTACATGAAAATATATTATTCTACCAACGTGAGGGGTTAGGTAGATTATGTCCCTAACATGTTCTCCCCCTTGAAAACAACCTTGTCCTCAAGGCTTGAGATGAGGAAATTGTTGCAGAATGGTCGCTGGTTCCCAAGTGGCATCTGTTGGAGTTGTATCTTTCCACTAGACTAACACTTCCTTGATGGTGTGATGATGCATACGATGCTCATGCTGGTCCAAAATTTCTTGTGTTTGTAACCATATGGAGCCTTATTCATCCAAATTGGGAACATTGGTTTGAGTTTGGAACTTAGTTCCAATCACCTTCTTTAAGCAGGAAACATGAAAAACAGGATGAAGCTTAGAATGAATGGTAAAATATAACTGATAGGCCACTTGTCCCACATGCTTGAGAAAGGTATAAGGACCATAAAATTTGGGTGCCAGTTTCTGAAAATGGCCAGCCTCGAGGGAATTTTTATTATAATGTTGCAGTCAAAGAAACACTTGGTCTCCGTTTGAAAAATGATGTTCAGAGAAACCTTGATCTTCATGTTTCTTCATGTGATTCTAGTCCATGAACAAATTCTATTTGAGGGTATGGAGAATAGCCTCTCGAACTATAAGTGTTTGGTCAACCGCATGGAACTTCAAGACACCTGGCAGGTATGAGAGAACTGAAGGTGGCTTTTGTCCACATACTGCTTCAAAAGGAGTCATGTGGGTAGTTGTATGGTAAGACGTGTTGTACCACCATTCATCTAGTGGTAACCATTTAGCACACTGATTTTTCCTTTCCGAAGAAAAAAACCTCAAATATGTTTCCAAACACTTATTGATAAATTCAGTTTGACCATTAGTCTAAGGATGATAAGTTGTACCGAGATGCAATTAGGTTCCTTGTAGCTTGAACAATTCTTGCCAAACATTGCTAGTGAAAGTGGGGCCTCAATCAGAAACAATAGAATGAGGTATGCCATGAAGATTGAAGAACGTATCCATGAAAAGTTGAGCCACAATGGAGGCTGTAAATGGGTGTTGAAGAGCACAGAAATGAGAATACTTGGAAAGACGATCAACTACCACCATGATGATTGATTTATTGCTCGATTTAGGTAATACCACAATAAAATCCATAGAGATATCCATCCAAATAGTAGGTGGAATCAGAATTAGTTGTAGTGTGCCAGGAGCTTTGACTATTGCTCCCTTGTTGCGTTACCAAATATCACATTCTGCAACAAAATTGTCAATGTATTGTTTCATACCATCCCATAAAAAAGAATGTTTGACCTAGTCATAGGTTTTGGTAAACCCCAAGTGCCCAACTATGGCTGTAGCATGAAGCTCAGAAAGTAGTGTGGATTTGAGTTGTGATTATTTACTTAAATTCAAAGAGCCTTTGTAGTGAAGATCATCATTGTGACAAGAGTACTATGGGGAAGCTGGAGAATTGGCCTGCAATTTTTGGATCATATGTGAAATTTTGGGATCGCATAGCCATTCCTGAAAAACAGCTTGGAGCCTATCTGGTAAAATGAAGGAGAGGGAGAAAAGGGACCCTTCATCTTCATATTTTCTTAAAAGTGCATCGCCAACCACATTGTATTTTCCTTTCTTGTAAATGATCTCATAATCATATCCAAAGATATTAGTCACCCATTGTAAGGTAGCTAGAGAGGTAGTGGGGGGGCCCAGAGGGCCCATAGTGATAATAATGGAGGTCATTCAATGTAAGGTGGACTAGGTCCACTATATTATTAAATAAGGTCCACTATGGTAGTTAGATATAATAAATG
>JASDQU011506668.1:41864-54797 GCA_032191745.1 Picea mariana | reverse complement strand
AAACATGAACACTTATTATGCTTTGACAATAATGTCTCAAACCTAGAACAACTAGACTTCTATAAGTGCAAGATACAATTGATGTCTATACTGGAGTAAAATAACCCTTAACAAAAGAACTATGACATATGAGAATGACTATAAATGTGCATTGAAACCCACATGCATTCCAGCTAGAGACTAACTGGGAGATAGATTGATAAGATGGCATCATCCTCAGACTCTTCCTCCTTAAAAACAACAATCTACTTCATATTATCTCCTTCAAGAAGAAGCAGGTTTTCTTATGTTTTCTTTGTAGTTTCAAGTACTTCTTTTGCATCTTAGAATGTTGCTTCTCCAACTCTTGATTTTGTTGTTTCAAAGTATGGATTTGTTTTTTTAATGCTTGCACCTGGTGGTTTTCCTTTAAAGTTTCATCAACCTCCTCATTTAGTTTAATTAAAACCTACTTTTCACCTCTCTCTTTCAACCTCTGCTCATCATCCATGGTAGATTTATTATGATCATCTAACACTTTCCTTTTTCTCGATCTCATTTCATACCTATGCATTACTTCAGACCCTCTACCATTTGTTTCTTTTATAGATCCCTAAATGTCCGATATGTTGACCTTGATTTCTGGTTTGATTTCATCAAATAATTGATTGGAGGGTAACCCTGCATTTGGAGAAATTTCATCAGAATCTTGCTTGGGATTTGGGCCAAAGTCCCCTGCATCTTGCTGTAAAATTGAATCTGCAGGGTACTCTATTTTGATAGTTGCAAATTGTACCCCTAAAGTTTCACCCTTGCAGAATTTCAATTTATCTTTATCCCATGTCATTTTCTTCAGTGTATGGACTACCATTTCTTCCATGTTGGAAAATCCAGAGTTTTCCTCATCTTCAATTACAATTGGTTGGGGTTCTTTCAATGATGGGTTAAAAAGTTCCTTGGAATTCAATCTTAATTGATTTATAATTCTGGTTTTCCTGTTGGGATTATTGTTCATTCTAGGGCCTTGATTTCCTTTCATTTTTTTGTTTTTCTTAGCTTCAGGGAACTCCTTAAGTAAGGTTTCCATGGGAATAAATTACGCCTTTACAATTTCAGGATTGTTTTGCTTAGATCTCATTTTCCCTCTCATTTTTGTTTTAGGCATTTTAACATGTCGCATGATGGGAGTCACTTGTTCATATTTTGAATGGTTCGGTGAAAATGGGTCCTATGGGGTATCATGTGTCTGTTGTTGCATACTAGAAACTATGCTACCTTCATTCTGTCTTTGTTTTGAAGTGGAAGATCTCAGCTGCATTCGAGGGGTTTCCTCCTTCATTGGGGTTGCTGAATTGTTTGTTCTTGATGTGGTACCCTTTGTTTTGGAGGTATTTTTTTTATTTGTTGTTTGATGGGCATCCTTCGATGAGCTACCTGGTTCAGGGGAAACCCTCCCTTCTAGATTGTCTTCATCTTTTTCACCCTCAGTCTGTGGATCGGGTTGTTGTTCTTGTTCTTATAAACCCACAGATTGCAGAAATTAGTCCCAGGGCATTTCAATTTCACCCAAAGCGAATAGCACCAGAATTTCAATCACACCCTAATGATACAAGCTTATGTGGGCATAATCAGGATGAATCTGAATGCTTTTGTCCATCTTAATTAAAATATTGAGTAAATAAAAGGGTAAATTTCATTCTTTATCCCCGCTCGGGTGCATGAGAAATCGAAGGTGGAAACAATGAAGAATCGAAAATCATCCCTCACCTATGATGTATCTATGGACTGTTGTGAGGGTTCCTTTCCATTCCTCCTTTATCCATGTGATAGGAATTCCCTAGCTCCAGTCGGGGTTCTGCTGCTATGACACCAAACATTTATTGCAAAGTGTCAAGGGTAATTTTCCATTCTTAAACCACCTTTCTCCACAGACCAGGAGAGCACAGACTGTTGTTATCGGACTAATTGGTAGGTGCGGACACTAACAGATCTCCCTAGATCCACCTGGATCTAGAACAAAACAGGACAGGACATGACTCTTTCCCTAAGTTTTGACCATTGAATTAACTAGTAGGGAGGAACAAGTATCATACCTTTGTATTACTTCCTAGGGTGTTTTTTTCTCCCGCTTCGCTTCGGTGCTCTCGTGAGGTCAAGACCAAGACAACACAAACCAACCAAAGTGAAGATAGCAAAATATATTCAACTATCAACTTATGTGTATGATCAAGGAGTTACATAATAAAGTGAGAATAGCTTTATGGGAAATGGACATGCCACTGTATCATATTAATGGAAAGTAGAAGATTACAACCTGATTGCCTTGATGTCGTAAGCTTCCTTTCGGTGGCTCTTGGCTCCAACACACACACACTTGCTCAATCCTTGTATGAAGAAGATCAAATCCTCTTGATAGACTTGCTAGAGTCTCCAATTTCCTATTCAAGCTAGTTCCTTCACACAATTCTTTCACCAATTCTCCAATGAATCTTGCTTAACCTTTTCCATGAGAATTCCTTCAATATATAGGAAAGAATGAGATGGTTACTTAGATAAGAATGATCCCACAATATCAGGGAAACTAGTAAAAGGATAACCATTCGAATGCCAACCCATTCTTCTAGAAGATTCCCTTCTAGAACCATCGAGACTTCATCATTTTCCAAGCTTTAGAGAAATTTCGTACCCTAGCTATGTAGTACAGTGCGAGAATTTCTCACCCTAGCTTAAAGCAGCCTGTGAGAATGGGTCATTCTCGCACCCTAGTATATTAATAACCTGCGAACTCTCTTCAAAAGTAATTTTCCTGGGAAGAGATGAATGTCACTTTTCTCAGGAGAAAGTTCTTATGAGAAGCCTGAGTACACCATCATCAATACACCATCGAGATTGACCAAAATCATGGGTAACAGAATGCCCCCCAAAGTATGAGGCCGGAACCAGTGACAGCCGAAAGACTTTCTAAATTGCATGTGTGTGTCGGAAACCAAGAGCGCACCTAATTGGAAACCTGTGAACAACCAAGCATCTGCAGAATATCATATTAACTCTGAGGTAGGCATTCCCATACTTAGATCACAGACGAACGACATTATAAGCATAGGTCATGGCACCAATCATACACTGTGGATCCACGCCATCAAAATATAGCATAGCCACCAGGAATACACTGTGGATCTATGCGAGAAAATTCAAATTTAGATGACATAGCCATGAGACATACAAAGTGGATCTATGTGTCAAAATTCTACATATTCCATCGCAACCTGGACAAAGAGATGATATCCAGGGTCTTCAATTCCGTCACCCAAAAGTACAAATCTAACCATGTGATTACATGTGTTGAAGTCGAACATGGTAGAAACCACTTGATTACCGATCATTGATGAAACCGTTAACAAGTGCAAGGGAAATCACCATTAATGTCAATGACTCCCAAGGTACACTAGTACAATCCATCGAATGTGAATGAATGAGTTGAGGTCAAAAATTCGACGGAATCTTTCGATCAGGGGTCAATGATGTAAACCCAGTGTCAAAAGCGAGGAAACCTGCCATTCAGGCATGCTCGATGTTTTGTACAAAAACCATAAACAACAATCAAAACATGTAATGAAGAAGAAAAAAAAATATGTCTGCATCCCCGTACATGACATCAAAGTCATTACGCCTGCAAAAGTTACACTCAAAAGGGCATTAGGGATTAGGTTTTAATAAATAAATAATTATAAAAATTCAATGACATGGTAAAAGTTAATATAAAGAAGTAAAAACTCTTTTTACCATATCATTTTCACTTTACCACTATTTGAGCCTAAAAACCCCTCTTTTACCCTCGAAATTCGACGTCAGATTGCGGGAGTTACGAGCATCCATTCGACGAACCGTCAGTGGCAGTGAGGTAGGCACTTCGTCCTCTACACTTTCATGGTTTAATTTTTCATTTTCATTGGCTAAAAGTATCATTTTGAGTTTATTTTGGGGTTTACTATGGTGCTCAGCCATTCTCGCAGGTGAGATACACGGGACCTGCGAGAATGGGTCATTCTCGCAGGTGAGCCCATAGTAGCCTGCGAGAACCTCACACTGTGCCTAAAGGGCACCTGTGATAATCGCAAAGTATAAAATGTTTTTTAAAAATTTGCCCAATGAAAAGATACCAATTCATGAATAGAGTTATTAATCTTCTTCTTGTGCTTCTTATGTAGGTATTTGGCCATCACAATGGTCTTGGAATGGTGAGAAAGGGAGCACGAAGAAGACAATTCCATTGACGGAAATCATCCACCCACCATTGCCGCTTTGAGAAACTATGGTCTTCTGAAGTACTTTCGTATCCCGGGCATGAGGGCCCAAGTTAGGTTATTGGAGTACCTTGTGCATATGTGGGATCCCGAGCAGCAAGTATTTCATGTAGGGGTCCACACATTGTCCTTGGACATTGAGGACATTTACTTCTTGACAGGACTGTCACAGCATGGGTACCACGTGAGCCTGACTGGTAGCAGAGGTGGTGGGCTACCCATGAGTGAGTATTGTTGCTTACACTGTGTTCTCGAGGCAGAGAGGAAGAAAGGGAAAGTAGCTATTTGGGGGGTACGGGATTTGACCCTCCGTACTATCTTGTTCACCATAGCTCGGATGGCTAGGATCTCTTCTCCTCACATGGCGCTCCAGAGTTACTTTCAGTATTCCATAGAGTGTATTGAGCCTCGAGTTTTTAACTGGGCAGATGCGGTGCTCCGTAGCATGAAAAGGCAGTTGACCAAATGCAGGTGAGGTGACCTGAAGCAATTCGGGTACGGATCTTTGTTGGTGTCCTTCTTTCTCAAGAGGGTTCCATTACTGAGGTTGCAGGTTGATTGGAATTTACCAGCTCCAACAGATCCAAGAATGTTGAGATGGTGTCAGCTCATGGCCCAGCACGTAGCTGGACCAATTATCAGATATGATGATACTTTCTTCGACTGGCTGCGACCACAAATGTTGATGGTCGACAATTATTCTTATGTCAGGTTGGATTTCCGAGGATATCCGGACTCGATCCTTCCCGAGAGTGCTCAGTGGGGGGAACTTGGTAAGAAGTACACATTTTTTTCTTTTTAAATGTTTTTGTGAATTTTAACATATGAAAATGTTTTTATATATTTGTCCAAGGACTAAATACAAAATCGTTTTTGATGACACAGATGTAGGACCTTAACGACCTCCTGGTTCTTCTCCTATTCAGCGGTGAGGAGAGGTGGCACCAGTACCACAATGGAACGCCAAGGATTATGAAGCGGTGGAACAAAACCTGGAGGGATTGATAGTAGATATTCCAGACATGCCTCTAGGAGAGGTTCCACGACGTTATCAGTGTCACACAGTAGGAGTGTCAGAGACCATTGGTCGACTGCTCCGTAGGGTTGCCCGGACAGTCGTGTGTTACCGTGAACGTCATCCATGACGTCACTTTGTAGAAGCTATGAGCTTCATATTTTGACATTTTGGTCCTCGTATAGAACTTTTTTGTAAAAAAACTCTTTTGATCATTATATATACAGACGGCTTCTACCGGTTTATCTTGTGTTATGTGAAAATTGATGTGATTGATTTATAAATGATCCAAATGTTTGTCTAATACATAGTTAGCCAATGCACCAGTTAATGTATTTAGACATCTAGGAATATGTTGATATTCAATATAATCAAAATAACGTTCCAAGAGGCGAATTCGCAAATACACCCATAACAAAGTAGGACTTCGAATAGTATAGACATTACTTAACTGTAGTACTACAAGCTGCGAATCGAGTCGCACAACCAAATGTCGGATTCTGAGCGAGATAGCATCAATCAACAATTTCATAACAGTTTTATACTCTGCAATATTGTTGGTCGCACGACCGAGACACACACCTCGTAAGGAGACAAGTTCATTTGTAGGGGCGTGAATTGCCCATGCAGCGGAAGCAAGGTTCTGAGTACTACGGCTAGCGCCATCAGCGAAGCCAATGTAGGGTAACGAAGACTCCGACATCTGGAAATCAAACACAACGTCACATAAGGGTAGAGACCATATAACGACAAAAGCAAGATACAGTAACACACAAGAAGTATGATATAATAAAAATACAAGTACTCATGCACAGATGATCTTATGCATAGTACTTCTTCAAGTACAACCCATTTATGGGTTCACTTAAAGGGATACCATCGTAATATACTAACTCATAAGATCCTTTTTCCAAAACTCATCTAATAATATAAGGACCTCACCACATGGCTTCGAATTTTCCATATCCTAGCACATCTCGATCTTGTTCATAGAGGAGAACGGGATCTCCTTTGGAGAAAACACGAGGCTTGACATGTTTGTCATATTGTGCCTTGACACGTTTTTTCTAAGTTTCTATGACTAGGGTAGCATCGCATCGAGTTTCGTCTAATCACATAAGATACAATAGACGTTCTTCCTCGGTAGAAGTGTTTGGTAGGAGTTCAACAGCTAGTTTTAAAGAGGGTATCTCGCATTCAATCAGGAGAATGGCTTCCAAACCATAGACTAACTGGAAATGTGTAAACCCAGTAGCGGACTTGACGGATGTCCGGTAAGCCCACAATGCCGAAAACAACATTGTGTGCCAACTTGTTTTGTGAATCCCTATTATTCTTCGGAGCATAGTTATGAGAAATTTGTTAATTGCTTCGACTTGGGCGTTGGCTTGTGGTTAATAGGGCGTTGATTTTTCATGGCGAAGACCCAACTTTTCAGTAAGTTCGAACATCATGAAGTTTCGAAAGTGGCTACCGTGATCAGTGACGATAGCCTGAGGGACACCAAAATGAGCTATGATGTGATTAAAAATAAATAATGCTACGGTCTTTCCAGTGTTGTAAAATGTCGGCATTGCCTTGACCCATTTTGTAAAGTAATCAACGGCTACAATAATGTATCCATGCCCCCCGGCCGAGTGAGGGTGACATGTCATGAAATCGATGCCCCATTTCGCAAAGGGACCAATGGAGACCACAGGGTTAAGAGGAACGGGATGTGACCGTATCTTGTTATTATAGGTTTGGCAAGCATGGCATTTTTGAATGGTGATTATGCAGTCGTTAAATAAAGAAGGCCAAAAATACCCTGCTAGTAAGATCTTCTGGGCAGTAGCATACCCAGACATATGACCACCACAGGCTTCAGAATGGCAGTCATTCAGATCTCTCTCGGCCTCGACGAATGTGAGGCAGCGTCGAAAAACGGAGTCAATCCCTCGACGATAAAGAGTATCCCCAAGGATAATATATTGACGAGCTTGGTATCATATTCGACGGCGGTCAGTACTGGACAAAGTTGGCCAGAAAGTCTGGGTTTGGAGATATATAACGATATCACCATACCAAATATCATCAGTGCTGATGAGGAAAAGGGATTCATCGGGTAATGAATCAGCTGCTACATTTTTCGTTTCAGAATAGGGAAAGTCACATATCAACTCAGCAAACACTAAGGACTTCTTAGACTTAGTGCATTTGAATTCCAAGTCAAACTCCTGGAGTATCACAATCCATTTGGAGTATTTTCCCCCTAGCAATTGACGTGTGAGAATGTGTTGCATAGGGTTGCAGTTAGAAATCACTGTAGTCTTGCACGAGAGGATATAGTGCCGAAAGCATTGGACGGCTTGGACGGTAGCCAAGGCCAGTTTTTCGACATGTAAATACTTGATTTCGATAGGCGTTAGACTCCGACTTAAGTAGTAGATAACATGTTAGTCGTTAGCGTCATCCTCTTGGATGAGAACCATACCAATGGTGTAATCTGAGGTAGCAAGGTAAAGGAAATAATCATGGCTATAATCGGGGGGAAAGAGAAGAGGAGCACGCGTTAGGGACAATTTCAAAGCTTCGAAAGCATTGTTGGCGATGGTATCCCATATGAACTCAAACCCCTTTTTTAGTAACCGCCTAAATCCACGAGTTATCTCGGCATAATTTGGGATAAAATGACAAACAAAGATTGCTTTCCCTTGCAAACTTTGTAACTGGTGAAGTGTGGAAGGAGGAGGGAGATTTAGGATCGCCTCAACCTTTAAAGAATCCACCCAGATTCCTTGAAGATCAAATCCTCTTGATAGACTTGCTAGAGTCTCCAAGCTCCTGTTCAAGCTAGGTCCTTCACACAATTCTTTCACCAATTCTCCAATGAATCTTGCTTAACCTTTTCCATGAGAATTCCTTCAATATATAGGAAAGAATGAGATGGTTACTTAGATAAGAATGATCCCACAATATCAGGGAAACCAGTAAAAGGATAACAATTCTAATGCCAACCCATTCTTCTAGAAGATTCCCTTCTAGAACCATCGAGACTTCATCATTTTCCAAGCTTTAGAGCAAGTTTGCACCCTATATATGTAGTACAGTGCGAGAAGTTCGCACCCTAGCTTAAAGTAGCCTGCGAGAATGGGTCATTCTCGCACCCTAGTATATTAGTAACCTACGAACTCTCTTCAAAAGTAAGTTTTCTGAGAAGAAATGAATGTCACTTTTCTCAGGAGAAAGTTCTTATGCGGAGCCTGAGTACACCATCATCAATACACCATCGAGATTGACCAAAATCATGGGTAACAATTGCTCCAATGAAAAAAAAATTAATGTGGATATGGGTGTCCCCAAGTTTGGTTGGGAACTCATCGAACGTTTGTACAAACAGTAGAGCCACACCTATATGATGTTCCTCAAATGCGCAAATGAATTCATACCATTCTTCTTTGACAAAAAGATCCTTGATTTCTGGGACAACTTCGAACAACTCGAGCCCCTGTGGCTCTATTCTGTTCAGTTGCCATCGGCCTTAGGGAGACACCATTTTGTGTTGGCCACCTTTTCTACAAGAAACGAGCTAAGTGTGAATTTTATTCTGATGTAATTTTCCACCTGTGATTTTAATTCCCCGTAAAGTTGTGATGATGAGAACTGAAGGTACAACTTGCATGATCTTAACACATACTATGTAATTATGAATCTAGAGGAAAAATTTTGTGAACTTGAGTTCACATGATCATGCATACACATGCAGGTGCCAACAAAGCATTTTCAAATATTTAAAATAATTTATAAACATTTAAATAATTAAAACGACGCTCTTTACAACTGTTTGCAAGAACTGCACATTCTGATTTGGGCTAATAATATGTTTCATCTTGATTTATCCTTACTGAGCTTGTAGCAGGTTGACCGAGCCTTTTTAGTGCAGAAAAAAATTAATTGCAAGAACATGCTTGTTCTTGGAATCAATGTTTTTCTACACTAAAAAGGATCGGTTAACCTGTTATAAGCTCAGTAATGATAAATCAAGATGACATATGTTATTAACCCAAATCAAAACGTACAATAACCTTCCAAGAAATAAATAAAATGGTGCAAAGTCAATAGAAGGGTAAGAACAATTCAAGATGACTCATTAAACCATGAAGAAGAAACTGAGCAAAAAATCAGACTTTACAGATGTATAGGATCAAGGGAGGGAAAGAGAAGAGGTGAAAACCTAGGTTTCAATGGTTACATTCATTTAGAGAAAAAAATATGGATTTATCCTTAAACATATGATAATACGCTCCATAATCAATAAACCAATCAAAAGAAGAAGAAGTAGAATTTGCATTGAAGGAGAAACCAGAAGTAGAAAGTGTATGTCCATGAGAAGAAGAAGAATAAGAATCAATATTGATTTTGTGCTTCTTCATCGTTGCTTCTAAATCTTCCATCTTCTTAAAACATTTGGACTCCAAATGACCATCTTTCCCACAAAAGTTCTCATGCCTATCAATCTTCGTATTTTTTATATTTTGCGCCTTTGTAACCATTAGGAGCAAAAGATGGTGGAGAGGTTTTAGGACCCTTGTTTTGCTTGTTTTGTGGTGAGGATGTTACTTCGTGGGATTCTTGGATTTATATTTTTGTTGGCCCACTAAGGCTTAGTTGGAGGTACATGCAGCCTATTTGCAAAAGTTTATCTTTCTCTTTAATCAAAAAATAACAAAAAAAATCAAGAGTGGTATATTTATAGGCACTCGCTAGAGCATCTCTAATGGAAGAAAAGGTAGATACAAAGACAAAATATGCATTAATAAGATTAGAAAGGATAATATAGATGTGCATCAGTTTTCCTTCATATATATTTTGTAGTCTATACACAAAGGTCTAAGTGTTTTGAATTTAGATAAATAATATTCAATGAAAGAAAAATCATTAGGACTTAGAGTCATTAACTGATCTTCTATCTGGTGCGATCGAACAATATTGTGTTTCCCATACATAGCTTCAAGCTTAGTCCAAGCTACGTCAAGAGCATCAATTCCTTGAAGGTGAAACCTTAAATCAGGAGAGATGGACATTTTGATTAGTCCACGTGCATCGTCACTCTTATTATCCCTTTCAAATTTCTTTTCATCATCAATAGGTTATATTTCTTTTGCCAAGGTAATTCGATACAATCATTTACTTATTAATATATCCTCCATATGGGATTTCCATGAAAAGTAGTTGGTATTGGTAAGAAAAAGATCATTGGGAGATGTCATATTAAAATATGTATAAAAATATGAAATCAATGGTCTAGATGGAAAGATCTCGACAAAATAGGAGGTTTAAAAAAAAAGGCACTAAAAACGGACTTTGGATGTGACAGTTATGCCCTTTTGAAAAAAGGCATAAATGGTAACTAAAGAGCCACGTGACAAGTAGAATTTGGTCCACGTTGTGATACCCTTCCTTATAATAACCTCACTTTTACAAATAAATTGATTATGAAGTGACCCACTTTTATAGAATAAGCGGGCATCACTTTTACAATGAAGTTACTTTATAAATGCAAGTTGCATGCAAAATAAATAACTCAAAATAAAATGTTACAGCTACTTGTAGTGATTCACTTTTATAATTTAAGTGAAATACACTTTACAATGGATGCATGAACTTTTCAAAAAGAAGTAACTAAAAGAGACTTCAACTCAAGACCTCTTATTAATTAATAAAGTAATTTTGAACCAAGTGAGCTAGTGAAAAACACATTATAGTCGTAAGAAGGAGGATTATGGGTGTTGTTGTTTTTGTGGAAGATGGCCTTGAAGTGCGTGCTCAATAAAAAAATTACATGCATTCACACACAAAAAAAAATCTACTTCCTGACAACAACAAGGGTTAGATATCGATTAGCTTATCGAGAAAATGGAAATTTTTCCTATGTTTCTGAATTACCGAGATCACATAGAGCGCACGACAAATAGAATACGCAATTAGGAAAACCATTTGTGATATGTTTCTAATTTTTTGAGATCGCATAAAGAGTAGGGAAAATATCATACTTAGATAAAAAAAATAGTAGAAACTCAAAATTAAAAAATAAAAGACCGAAATAAAATTGAAATATTATCTTTGAAAAAATTTAAAAGGGTGTATTTAGAGTTTATACCTCTAGATCTAGCTGAAATGGTCGTATATTAGGGAAAAAATAAACTTTTTGAGTCAAACGAAAGGCGTTCCTAATTGAAGCAAGTGATCCAGATGCATTGTAACACCCCTCTTAGCCCAAAAAAGTACATAAATGGCATAAACCAGAGATGTGGCAACATGACTTCAAGATCTCGATCTATAATGGGAGAGGGTCTTCAAATGTGTTATGATACCATGTTTGACAACACAAGTGTTCTAAAAAAAGATGAACACCTTCAGTAACCACTCACATAACCAGATCAAAGATCAACACATGAAAGTTCTTACATGGTAAAACCCCTGTGGGGAAACATCCACAACACCAACCAACTTGGCCATTTGGAGCAATTTATTAATGCAAAATAAAATATTACAGAGAGGTTTACAAGATATTTTATCATAATCGATCATTGAAAAATGACCCTCCATGCTCTTTAAATAGAGATTATGGACCAATCAGATGCTAAGTCACAAATCAATGTAGTCGTTAAGATCGAGGAGAATATGAACCATTGGATCACCCAATATCGAGAACATATTGTGACCATCATATTACCTAACTATAAATACATACTAGCGCATACTAAAGAAACACACTTTTACCTAACAACACATTAGACCAAATTGATCTTAACTAACTCCTGAGTGTCTAAATATCCTAACAATTTCTCACCAATGGAGACACCAAAGATAAACAAAACCGATGACTTAATAAGTGTGGCTCTCCACCGAATGATACATTAGAAATAAAATTCTTGGTGATTCTTTAGTAGTAGATACACAAATTTTTAAATGATTGATGGCTTTGTTAGTGTATTTTCCCAGTAGAAGATACACTAGAGATAAAATTCAATGTACACCAATGTCGGAAGAAAATACATGCATTATTATTCCCATAGTAGGAAACACATTGAGTTACTAGTGTGCTAAGAGGAATGTGAAATGAAATTATTGACGACGATGATGATCATGATGATTAACGTCCACTGAGACCAATTGGTCTATTGGACGTTAATAGGAAAGTGACCTCATAAAATTGTAGAACAACTTGAAGGACTTGTGCACAAATAATACCTCCCTAATTCATTGAAATGAATATAGAGTTATAAACTCTTTATCGTATTGAACTCGTTAGAGTGGAAGACTATTTGTCTATATTCAAGGAGACTAGAGGATAAGAGTCAAGACCAGAAGTAAAGTTTTACCACCCACTCTTTAGTAAGTGAAGACACTTATTCTTCAATAGGTGAAGCCACCAGAATTAGATCCATCATCAAGGCCACTAGTGAATTTTTACTACCTACTCTTTAGTAGGTGAATATAAAGCTTTGTGAGAAGAGGATAAAGTAGTCACCTTAATGGAAAGAGAACAAAATGATCATTGGCCACAAATCAAAGGCTCACCTCAATGGAAAGAGGGAAAAATGATCATGGTTTACTGATACGGATTTATGAGCGGAACGAAATAAAACCAAA
>JASDQU011506667.1:0-22877 GCA_032191745.1 Picea mariana | reverse complement strand
TTAGGCGCATGATAGCCCATTGGAAAGGTATCATCGAGGAGATTAATTTTGGGGGAAATATTTAAAATAAATTCCATATTTCTCCCCATTTTCCCAAAAACATCATTTAGGGCCTCAAAATGGCCCCAGAAGTTAAAAACTGCTAAAAATAGTAAATTACCAAAATTGCCAGAAAACTGTTTTGAGCCAGTTGGAAAAGGTGGGTGGCTACCGATATACACCTAAATCAATCCTCCCTCCTTAGGAAGAAATGGTCTCCATTGCATTGAGTGCCTGGGGGAGAGGGAAAAGTGTTTGCTGAATCTGCATCTTGGTGAGTTGTTTTCCTTGTTGGAGACATCGCGCTGCTTAGTTTGTGGAAGTCTGTCACAAACCTGTTGAGGCTGAGGCTATTCAAAAAGTCAAGCTACATGAGAGGACAATGCACAGAAGGAATCTTTGCGCTTTTCTGCAACCTTGTCGACCTGCTTATGTTGGATAAAAGGTGCTTGGGGCGAGCTTGTAGTGGTTGCAGTGTCCTTATGTTCCCCTTTTGAACAGATTGTGAAGAAGTTGAATTTCGCAGTATGAGATACTACCTTGCGACACTTTTTAGGTGGAACAGTAGTCGAAAATACTTCTAGTATTCTGTAGATATGACCCCCTAGATAAACAATGACACTACGGGGTCGAGACTCATAAACAACATGGTGTCTCCACATATATGGTTGGCCCAAGAGAACATCACATACATCCAGTCGGACAATATCACATAATACCTCATCCTTGAAGAGCTAGATGTCGTATGACAATCAGCACTGCTGGCTGACATGAAGATATCATCCTTGGCAAAGCCACCCGATGTTGTATGGTTGTGGGTGTGGTGTTGTCGACAATCCCAACTATTTTACGACCTTTGTTGAGATGAGGTTCTTTTGGCTTTCACTATCAAGAATAAAATGCAGTAGGGTCCCCTTCACCCACATCTGTGAATGAAAAAGGCGCTCCCCCTCTTCAAGATCTGTTGGTTCTTCTGGTTGAATTGTTGCGGTCGCGACAATAACAGTGGGGTCTGTGTTGATGATCTGTATTTTACCAATATTTTCATAATCAGATTATGAATCAGGGTTTGGCTCTTTGTCTTTGATCTCAGCCACTAATGATTGTTTTGAGCGACATTCATCAGTGTTGTGCCAGGGGATTTTGTGGAAATTGCACCATTTTCCAGTTTCCTTCTTTGTTATTATTGGAAGAGATGTTAAATTTGATGAAAATATCTTGGCCTGCGAGCCTAATTCGACGATTATGCCTTCTTCGACTTGCAATCCATCTTTGACGTTTGTGTCTTCTTCTGTTCCTATTTTGGTTTCTTCTTCAAATGATGACATTGAGGATGAAAATCCACCTCCGCCTGCTCACCTTCCTCCAGATGAGTCCTTTGAACTTGAACCAGCACCAGCTCCACAACTTCCTAGATGAGTATGTTAAAGATGAGAAGAAGTTGATGAGTTGGTGATCCTTCAGAACAGTGTCGGACATGTTCACAGTTCCAATGAGCCTCTTCTCTTTTGGCTCAAGTTTCAGAGACTCGTGATCTAGAGACATTTTCAGAAGCTTTAGGTCATCCATATTAAGATACAACAATGAATGAAGAGTATCGTTCTTTAATGGCCAACGATACTTGGGATATTTTACCTCTTCCAAAAGGAAGAAAACTTTTCATATGTAAATGGGTCTAAAAAACTAAGTATGAATCAGATGGAAGTGTTGAAAGACACAAAGCTTGATTAGTTGCCAAAGGATTTTCCCAAGTTGAAGGAATTGACTATAATGAAACCTTTTCCCGTGTAGCCAAAATGAATTCCATTCGCCTTGTTATTTCCCTTACTTCCTCACATAAATGGGAGGTCCATCAGATGGATGTTAAATCTGTCTTCTTGCACAGATATTTCAAAGAAGAAAACTACATGGAACAACCTCCTGGCTATGTCCAGAATTACTCTAGCCTTGTTTGTCACCTTAAGAAATTTCTTTATGGTCTTAAGCAAGCTCCCTGATCCTAGTATGCCAAAATGGACAACTTGCTTATTGACATTGGATTCTCTAGATAACATTCTGATCCTAATGTCTATACCAAGAATGTAGGAAGTCATCTCATAATCCTTGTCCTTTATGTTGATGACCTTATCCTTATTGGCAGTGACTCAAAAATTTTAAACCATGTGAAAACCAGCCTTAAGAAGAAATTTGAAATAACAGACTTAGGTTTTTTTCACTATTTCCTTGGCCTCCAAGTTTTGCAAACCAATGAAGGATTTTTTCTTTCCCAGTCTAAGTATGCGTGTGAACTTCTTCTTCGCTTTCACATGGATGATTGTAAACCATACCCTTCTCCCTTCCAGTCTGGAGTCCATCTTACTGCCACCTATGCTTCTATCGAAGTTGATGCCACCCTATACCATCAGTTACTTAGTATCCTCTTATACGTGACTCATACCCATCCTGATCTTTCCTTTATTGTTGGTCTTGTTGCCCGGTATATGCAAACACCCCATGAAAGTCATTGGAAATCAGCTAAAAGGATACTTCGCTATGTCTGTGGTACAATTAAGTTCGGGATACATTACAGATCAGGGGGGACTCCTTTATTGGTTGCTTTCACTAATTCAGATTGGGTCGGCGACCCTAATGATCAGAAGTCTACTGTAGGTTATGTTTTCATCCTTGGTTCAGGACCTATCACTTGGGCCTGTAAGAAACAACAGGATATTGAACTTTCTTCAGCAGAAGAAGAGTACCGAGTAGCGGTAAATGCAAGTCATAAAGTCTTGTGGCTTCGACGGATCATTTCATAGTTTGGATTTCAGTAGTAGCATCCGACCAGCCTTTGGTGCGACAATTAGAGTGCCATCAATCTCACCAAAGACCCAGTTCAACATCAGTGCAACAAGCACATCGAGCTACACATGCACTTCATCAGAAATCTCATTCATGATCAAGTTATTGAAGTTATATTTTTCCCTACAAAAGATCAAGTTGCAAACATTTTCACAAAACATCTTACAGAAGCGAAGTTTTCCAAACTTCAATCTATGTTAGGAGTTCATGAAGTTTTCATTAAGGGGGGATAGGCTCTAATGCCTCCTTCCTTATCCTATTGTGTCACTATTGTAAATCCTTTAATCATATCCTAAGTTGTTCTTAAGGGGGGATGTTAGGATATTTAGACACTTAGGAGTTAGTTAATATCTACTTGGTTTAATGTGTTGTTAGGTAAAAGTGTGTTTCTTAGTGTATTTCTTTAGTATGCATTTGTAGTTAGGAAATCCAACGGTCATGATATGTTACCGACATAGAGTGATCCGATGGTTCATATTCTCCTTGAACTTAATGACCATTGATCTATGGCTTAACACCTGATTGCTCCATGATCTCTATTTAAAGAGCATGGAGGGTCATTTGTCGATGATCGATTGTGAGAAAATCTATTGCAAAATCTCTCTGTAATATTTTCTTTTGCATTAATAAATTGCTCCAAGTGGTCACATTGGATGGGGTTGTGGATGTTTCCTCGTAGGGGTTTTACCACATGAAAACATCGGTGTTTTGATATTTGATCTGGTTATGTGAGTGGTTACTGAAGGTGTTCGTCCTCTGTTGGAATACTTGTGTTGTCTAACACTCTCCAATGACTTTGAAAATATCAAGAAAATCTATTCATTGAATAAGATGTTATCCCTCAAGTGGCTATTCCATTGATATCAAGGATTTTTTTCATGAAAATGCAACTACAACTTGAAAAGAAGACAACATAGTTATGAACCCAGACACCATTCAAATTCCTAGAATAAAAAACATGTCACGGATATTACATTAACCATAATTTCAAATGCCTTTGACATATTGTTATTTTGTTAGTGTCTTGTTGAGTGGAATAGGTAAAACAGCATAACAAAAACTTGAATTACTCAGAAAGAATAATTATGCAACTCAAAATTGCATAATTATTGGGACCCACTATTCAGAATGTTAAGGCCTTCATTGCATGCTTACAAGACATGTCATTCGATGTGAAAATGTTTTAACATGTTGCATTAAAAGATATTTACAACTAATATATTTCATGAACTATCCAACACAAGAAAACGTCATTGAATCATTCCATTTACTCTTTGAAAACCAAACATTTTTAGATTACCTAAGTAAACTTAAACTTGTGAGTATTCAAAATAGTTGATTGAACTAAGTTCATGAGTGTATCATAGACCTATTCACAAAGACAATGGAAATAATTTAGATGTCAAGAAAAAAGTAGATCAATTATGAATGTTTTTGAAAAACCACCAACTTTAGTTGACCAACAACACAGTTCAAGCTAGCTAAAAAAATAATAATTTCACCTGTGGCAGGAAACCCTCATCAACACATAATTTCGGGTGCTCCAAAGTCATTTCCATTAATACATCCATCTTCTTTTCAACACCCCCAAACTCTGCATTTTCCTACAACCCAAGTCAACCAAATGCAATTAAAGAAAAACTTGTACAAATAAGAAGAATTGCATATGTCCTAGAACATGCAAGCTAGTTACTATAGCTCAAATTAATTTCAAGGAAACACGGTGCAAGTTATACCTCACTACTAGGATAAGTATCAATATTTTGAATTAGATGCTTCTCTCTCTTCTATTTTAAACTTACTTTATTCGGGAAAGAAAAAACATCATTTATGTTTTAACTTCATAAAGACTAAAGTTGCATCAAATGAAAAACAAAGGAATTGTGTGAAACACTGACACAATATTTATAGCATTTCTCTCACATGTTCATTCATAAATTTTTAGAAAACATAGGACTTAAAATAAATTAAAAATGGATAAAGACTATATAAGAACTCATACAATAGAGTAATTACCATTTGCCAAATTATCACTCTACATTACCAAAAGTGTATATAAAAGGAAAAAGGTATAAGAATATAAATCTGTCGGGTAAAAGTGAATGTGCTTAAGTGCTCTCTTGGAAAGTGGTTATTTATAAACCCAAATGACAAGGGTTCTTAAGGAAGCAAATACAATTTAACATGTATCTCCATTGAATGTGGTTGTACCTCTTCTTTTTTGGTTGTAATGTGACATTATTGGTTGAAAATGGTAGGTATCATTATGCAAAAATCCAATATGATCTAATACAAGGCATGGGGAGGGATGCTACCTAATACCTTTCAGAGATAGACAATATGATCTATTTACAAAAATGAAACTCAAGTAGTGTGATCGAATGGAGAAAAGATAAGACAATACCCATTGCATCAGACTACCAGTTAAAGTAATTAGCTAAGTTGGAAAATGCTTTCTAAGGTAAAGAAAATAAGAACTATAATAGACTCACAACACAAGGTAGTTTTAAGGGAAAAAGTAGTTTCCAACAAATTCCATTGACTATTTCCCAAGGTTTCATTGCTTTGAGGTTGTTAATGAGCTTAAAAATGATATTGGATGAACGCATATACTAGGTAAATTATTCTAAATCTGTTACAGGCAGTGGTAATTGTTACATGCCATTTTTTTCTTGGTCAAAAGAATAGGGTCATTGCATGTGATGTTCCAAAGGGTCTGTTGAGATTTACAATCAGAATGCTGAGCATAATACTTGAAGTTTTCAAATATTGTAGATCTTATTGGAAGATACAAGAAACCATTTGTGTAATCATTTGTTTGGTATATTGATAGAGGCCTTCCCTTGGACATTGTTTGATAACTCTCCATCCCTATTTTGGTAGGGATGGATTATTTTCATCAATAGTTGTGAATTATTCACACTGATTTAAAGCCCGAGAACATTATTCTATACTCTTCTACTGATCCATCAAAATATCCAAGGAATTTTGAGGATCGTCCCCTTCTTTCTCTTTTTATAGATAAAACAAACCTACTTTTAAGGTCTTCCAGTAGGAAAGACACAACGAATGGAATCATTCCAAGGAATCATAAAAATAAACTAAAGAGGAAGGCTAAGAGGGATATAAACTATTGTATGGGCAATGTCATAGCTAAAGAAAATGAATTATATTTGTCTAATGCAAACCAGTAAAATGTAAATAGTGGAAAAAGTGGTGTTACAAACATGGAAATCATTATGGTTGTTGACTTAGCATCTCAGCATAAATCAAAGAAAAAGCTCGCTATTCTGCTGAGATTTAGAGCCTGAAGTTAATGGTTTTGAGATGTAAAGTAGTAGACTTGGGAAATACTTGCTAGATTCATAAGAAGTTTACATATGATATTTAGAAAATGAAAGATCAGTCCCTAGAGGTTATTTTGGGTTCAAATTATTCTACACAAGTTGACATGTGGTCATTTCCTTGCATGGTTTTTGAACCGGCTACATGCGATATGTTGTTTGATCCTTAGAGTGCAGAAGGTTATGACCACAATGACGACCACCTTTCCCTAATGATGGAGCTTATTAGAAAGATACCTCGTAATATTTATTTAGGTGGGAGATATTCACAGGACCTTTTAGATAGGCATGAGGATTTAAATCACATTAGATGGCTTCAATATTGGCCCTTAGATTGTATACTAGCAGAGAAATATAAGTTCAATGAGAAATATGCTAATGATCTTGCCAATTTTGTATGTCCATTAATGTATTTTCTCTAGAGAAGAGGCATGCAACAGGGAAATCCCTCCTCCATCCATGGATCAAATTCCAAATGGAATATACTATGGAGATACAAAGGTGTTTATCCATAAAGGAATCAGTGCTATGATTGTGACTAAAATGAAGGAGACTACAAAATCATTCATTGACAAGACTATAAATGATGTTGTGGTGATTGTCGTTAATGATTTTAATGATGCACAACACCATTTTGGCATGCACAGTAGCCCAAGGCCTATTGTGCATGTCAATTTGGCATGCACAACAAACCTTGAGGTTGTTTTTCATACCAATTTGGCATGCACAACAACACAAGGCTTGTTTTGCATGCCAGTCCAGCATGCATAACAGGCCTATGTTTATTGTGCATGCCAATTCGGCATGCACAACATGCCTATGGCCTTTGTGCATGTCAAATTGGCATGCACAATAGGCATATGGTTGTTGTGCATGCCAAATTGGTATGCACAATTGTCCAAGGCCTATTGTGCATGTACAACATCCATAGGCTTGTTGTGCATGCCAAATTGGCATGCACAACAAGCCTTGGGATATTGTGCATGCCATTTTAGCATGCACAATAGGCATATGGCTTCTGTGCATGCCAATGGTTGTTGTACATGCACAACAGGACTTGGGTGGTTGTTGTGCATGCCAAATTAGCATGCACAATCACCCAAGGCCTGTTGTGCATGCACAACAGCCATAGGCATGTTGTGCATGCCAATTTGTCATGCACAACAACCATAGGCCTGTTGTGCATGCCAAATTGGCATGCACAACAGACCTATGGTTGTTTTTCATGAAAAATTGGCATGCACAACAGCCCTAGGAATGCCAATTTGGCATGCACAACAAACCATTCTAATTTGGCATGCAACCGCCACTAAAATTGGTTCGGGTGTTTGTATAAAATATGTGGGTTTTTTCATGGGTGTTTCTATAAAATATGTGAATTTTTCATTATTTAATATTTTAAGTCATCAATTTCATTTGATGAACATAATTATGGAGTTTTGTCTTCTCTTTATTTACTTACTTATCATCTTCATGTGATCATCAATGACAAGACTTCATGTGATCTTCAATGACAGGATGGAGTTTTTCTTAAAATAAAATTATAGTAATTTAAAAATATATATATTTAAATAAAAGGTTTATCCGAATGAATGGAAATAAAACTCTGTATTAAAATTGAAACCCATTGACCTAACCCAATTAAGCATTAATTATGTAGACATATTAAAAATAAATAAAAATTAAAACAACCACATACATCTCACTCATCTTACTACTCCATTATTTATCCCAATATGTACAACAATTATGAAATGGCTCAAATGGTTTTGTCTCCAACTAAAACCAAAAATTGAATCTCCAACCTTCTTTCCACATATAACAAAAATTGAATGCTACATAAAGTGTAAAACTATCCCAATTCTCAACAATTTTAATCTTGATTTCTAAGTTAACATAAATCTACAGTAATTTAACCTTGAACCATATTATATTGTTGTTGTAGAGAGTTCTTTGTACTTCATGATCCAATCTCCTTTTTATTAACAACTAAACAATATAAATTAATCTAAATATTTATGCTATTAAATGTACTCTAACCACAAACCTTAATTACCATTCAGATTTCTCATTATGGTATTGCATCCTTATCACTACTCTAACAACCTTTTATCACAAGTGCCCTTTTACCATATAAAAGGATGTTGTGCATGCCAAATTGGCATGCACAACAAGCGTTGGGCTACTGTGCATGGCAATTTGGAATGCACAACAGCCCAAGACTTGTTGTGCATGCCAAATTGGCATGCATAGCATGCCTTGAGTTGTTGTGCATGACAAATTTTCATGCACATCAGGCTTGGTCTATTGTGAATGCCAAATTTCCATGCACAGCAAGCTTGGGTTGTTGTGCATGCCAAATTGGCATGCACAACAAGCCTTGGGTTGTTGTGCATGATAGTTTGGCATGCATAGAAAGCTTGGGATAATTTGCATGCCAAATTTCCATGCACAACAGGCTTGGGCTGTTGTGCATGCCAATTTGGCATGCATAACAACCATAGGCATGTTGTGCATACAAGGTTAGATCTAATACAAACCATTTCCTAATATAATATAAAAGAGAAACTTCCTCAAATTTAAATCTATTAATAGATAGGCAAGTAGAGTTCCTACAAATAGGATCTGCATAACACTAATGAAGGGGGAACCAGAACCAAATGATTTTAACATTCCAATGATGAATGGCCACTAACCTCAGAGTCTTTCAGACAAGCTTTAAGAATGGTTTCATTTGGATTCAGAATGAGAGACTCATTTTTTAAACCAAGAAGCTATCCATTATGGGTCACATTTGAGTTCTTCAAGCTACAATATTCTATCATAAAGCATACCATGAACATAGATATATTGAAATATTTTAGTGATGGTCCTTACACATCATTTACATGTGCCAGTGTTAAACCTACAAAGCCTACAAACCTAGAAATCCTATAGACCTAGAAAGCCTAAAAACATTTTATAATGTGTTTTGAAATCTAAAAAATATGCATTTGAAATTTGAAACAAAAGAAAGTTGTTGTTGAATTCTCATGTGCTTCTCACCATGATCATTAGTTTATAAATTCATCATCACCCCTTTGTGAGAGAAACCAAACACATAATCTCAATAGTAACTAACCTAGTTATCAATTAACTTGGAAAATATGAATGAACCCAAAAACTATATTCACAATATAAGTAGTTTAGAAATTCAGAATCCACTTTCCATACACAACAAGCCCCAGGGGCCTACTCTATATACTCGAAACACCTAGCAAATGTATACTTGAAAAGAAATACAATATGGGCATGGCCACCAAAATTTGATATGCAAAAACTTGTTTCATCCTTTTCAAAGTTTCAACAAGGATGATGCCTTCTTTCCACTCCATCACAAAGCATGACTATAATATCCAAAAAAATTAAAATCCTTATAGTTTTATATTCCAAGGGTACAAGTGCCAATTTTGAAGCTATTGTAAAAATTTCAAGAACCCTCAAAACCAACTTTGCAAAAAAGCAATAAGAAATATATGAAGCCCAATAATTATGTGTTGAGTTATCCCAACCATTCGACGCATTCACCGAACCTGAAGCCAAAAAGTATGAGTGAGTATCAAACTACTACAAACAAATCAAAAATAATACCACCAAGAATACTTTAAAAATATCTATAAGATAGTAATAAAAAAGAAAAAAAGATAGTATAATGTATTGAAAACAATTCCCTATTTAAATTTTTGATAAAATCTTCAACAAATTTGTAATTATTTTCTCCTAATTTGTATGTGTCATTCTTGTTATTGTATGATAAGTTGGCCACTGCTATAACAACTTCAATTTGTATGAAATTATGATCTGTCAAATCATACTTGTACATGTGTTTCCCCTTTATTCGTTTCTACCAACAAAGTTGAAGCTCAACTACTTCTAGCCTATCAAAAAGATCAATGTCATTATGGTAATCAAATACCCTATTACCATCCTTCTTTCTTATTCTTTGAACTCTTCCAATGTACCAAATCCCAAAAGAAACACCTAGTTTTGTACTTATGTACCACTGGTTTGACAGTCATGTTTACATTATCATCAATGGAATCTAAAATTTCATCCAACTCATGTCTCCACTCACTTTCCATTGTTTGCAATTCATTATCATCGAGTATCATTGAGGGAAAAGGTTGGAATATAGATTTGGAATGACCTGGTGGAGAATCATCAACTACTTCATCCACAAATTGGAGTGTTGGAAAATTCTGATCCTTTGTCCATGGTTTAAACCACCAAGAAAATTTTGTGTCTCCCTTTGGTTGCATGCCAAGATTTGATAAAATTCCATGTGCATCCTTCAATCCTATCTTAATAGCTTCTATAATTTTTTCATATGTAGATATTGAATCATATTGTGACAAAACATCAATGTCCCTCACTTGTTGGTCCAATGTATTCCAGATGCTCATTTTTTTATCATGAGATTTTTTAAAATGAAGCCCTTTGGGATTTTATTCTTCTTCAACAACTCTATTAAGGGTTCCAATTACATCTCGCCAACTTTTCTAAAGAATTTCTCACATACATCTAACCAAGTTAGGTGCAATACAGATGGAAAGTTGGAGTATTGATCCCTAAACAATCTCATCAACAAAACTACAAAGTGGCAAGAAATCGACGCATCTTGATATGCCTCTCTACTGATTAAATTTATGTTATCATTAGTATGAGATTTTTTTTGTACCAAACATAACCATAATGTAAAAAAATGATGAACTCTTGAAGCATTTCATACTCTTTCCCAAAGAGTCAAGCTACAAGACAGAAAAATATCAATATAATCATCAACAATTGTTAGATAGGTCTTTGTACCTAATGTCATCTCTTTTGGATGAGATATACCTCTCATATACTTCAAACAACTCTGAACATTCCTTGAAGCAATGCATTGTGCCAAACCCCAATTTTGTCGATCAATCCTCTCTATATATTTAGTTTTAAGCTTGTGATCATCCACTTTAAAAGTGTTATAAATCATTTCGACATGGTTAAAATTAACCACCTCTTGTCTAACTCTCAAATCTTGTCTATCGCTAAACAAAGGATTCACTAACTTTTTTCCTTTGTAGATGTAATCTTGGTCAGGAAGTCTTGTCACTTTGAAACCATCATACAACCCAGTTAACCTCCATCCTTCCCAAGGAATTTGATATCTAATGATTGTAGTTAAAGAATAGTCCTTCAACATAAGTTGTCTTCTTCTACTATCTCCATCCGAGGAATGACCAATAAGAGGTCCCAAAAAAAATTCAACATGTTTCTTCTATAGGTCTTCTATTTTTTCCCATTGTTGATGAACACAATTTGAATTGAACCTATTGCACATTGGATGAACAACCAAAATCAAACGAGGAATATTGTCATGTAAAGGGTTTGCAATAACAACATGTGCATAATGCCCAATCACACAATTCTTAAAAGTGCATGTAATAATATAATATCCTGCAATGTCCTCACCAACTATCACCAAGAAATATGATTGGCACTTATGTTCTTATTTCTTGCCACAAAATCCCACCAATGTATCACTTTTTGTTACCCACCTGACATATTTTTTCACAACAGTTTCATCTTTATAAAGAAATACATGAATTGGGCCCTCTATATTGCGTTTGGATTTAATAAGCATACACTTTTCCAACTGCCTCAAAAATGTAATTGTGCTCCCCTAGGATATATGTCAATGATTTTCTAACTTTCCTTAAAGTTGTAGATTTTGAAGGGCCATCCAGATCAAACTAATAAAGATATGTAATATGGGACCTCCCCACAACTTAATCATGTCATAGATAGATTTAGTGGTTGTATTATACCTTCTTCCTGCTTTTGGATGCATCAGGTTGTGAAAAATATCTTGGAAAAATTCCCAGACTGCATTTTTACCTTGTAACTTTCCTTGCTTATGAGCCTCACACACATCCTTGCAAAACCTAAAGACATCCTTTATTTTTTTATATTCAAACAAATTTTCCTTCAAGGACCTCATTCTAATAGACAATGTAGCAACCTTCATCCTCTCCCACCAAATAGCTCGCATTGTTGATCTATGGCTAGCATTTGTCGCTCGTGCAACAATTTTGAGTTCAATTTGAGTCAAATGTTTCAGTCTTCTCCCTTTCCCTATATCTTTCTCGTGTATTTTAATGTTGCTCCTTGATTCACGATATAAGCACATCCTAAATTCATTACATTAAAAAATCAACTTACAAACATTACATGTAAATGAACTGAAAGGGATCTTTGTTTCAGTATCCCTCTAGCAATGAATATGCCTATATGTGTTGTCAATACGACATTCAATACCATAATAACATAGTGTCCTCTTATTATGCATCTCTATGGCCCATAATTCCCCCCCTATTGATCATCCATTAGGACCTTTTTATCCAGTCTCTCCCCATTTCTATCAATATAGGGATCCCAATACCCCCGACATTGTAATTTCAAGGGAGATAAATGACCTACAATAATATGAAAAATACATTAAAAAATGAACTAGTTTCAAAAAAGGTAACAAATAAAATAATGTGTGCATTCAAATTCAAAAAGGAATTAAATCAAAACTTGCACAATTAACACACTTGAAGAAGAAGCACCTATATTTGTAGAACCCACGTGTAATAGTGATGATGATGGTGGAACCAATAACCTAGTCAAACTTTGTTGAGACTTCTCAGTAGTAGGATTCTTGGGTCTGTCGGTTGTGCCAATCCTCGACCTAATTGTATTATTCAAATCCTCATTTGTAGAAGTAATATGATTATTTGACTTGATGTGTTCATTCAAAGAACTGACAATATTACCACTAGTTGGCACTAAACAAAACCATTTACTGCATCATGCACATTCCACTTTTACGTTTCTCTTGTCTTCATATTCTGCAAGTGTTGCTTCCACCACCTTGAAAAAATTAGGATCATATGTCTTGTTGAAATCATTTAGAAGTTTGATTGCTTTCTCAATATCAAATCGATCTCCAACCATTTTTGTTCGTGTTGCTTCATCATTACATGAAGGAATTTGAATATTTCCCACTGCTAAAATGTTACATTGATGAGTTGTTGATTTGATATGAGAATTTTTGAAGTTGATAAATGTTCAAGATGCCAATGATATTACTCCTATTCCATAAGAAACACCACAATTTTCACATAGGATCTTTATTTGAGGTTTTCCCTTTTCTGAAGATACTTGGAGACTAAGCTTATTCCCGACAACTTGTTCCATTAAACTATTCACTTTGTTTTGCCAAGATGTCAATAAAACAGGATCAACATATATCCCTTGATGTACAGACTCTGACGTACATTCAAATCTTGTTTTTTTATGCATAGGTTCCTCCACATGCTCGCCAATGTTTCCAACATTTGGAGCTTTTGCCACTACACCTGATCTAGATGTTTCAATTTCCAATGTGTCTAATTTCCTCTTGACAACTATAGTTGTTGTTTCCACTCTCCATTTTCCCTCTTGCTTTGGATTTAACGAGTTCCCTTTACTACCAACAAACTCAAAAGGACTCCATCATTCACAATTTCATGACGGATTTCAAAAAATGTAGAATATTTTTTACCCCTAACTACGCCAAAGACGTAATTCCCTTCACTAGATACAATTTCATATTCCAAAGAAAAATGCATTTCCATCCATATGTACCTTAGTAAATTAAGAACAATAAGTATACCAACTATTAATACAACTTAAATTTAAAATGATATGTAAATGTAACAAATATATAGCTACCTATAAATTTATGGGATTAAGAAGGAAATTTCAACCTAAATACTTGAAATACTAGACATTGTGGATTACCTTCACTTTTTTCTTACAAAAATTGCAAGAAGGTGTCAATGTGGATTGGTGATGGTATCCTTTTTGTTTTGTTTTTTGGTGTTATTATTATTTCTACCATACATGGACTGCTACAAGACAAGGTAGATTGTGAATGACAAAGGTAAGAATCCATTTCTTTTACAGAACTATATAAATAGATATTGGCAAATGTTCCAATTGAGACGAGTAAATGGATTAAATGGCATGCCACTCAAGGTTAAGTTCCTTTTTGTTGATTTCTATAGCTAAGCAGTAATAAGATGAACATATATGAAATTGTAGCCTCATACTTCACAAGGATTCAACAGGTTCGTGATGAAATGTCAGCTATTGGGGAAGTCCTTGATGAGATGCAACTTTTAAAATTGGTACTTTAAGGGTTGTACTAAGTAGTGGGATACATTTTCCCGCAGGGGTGTGGTCTAGTGGCTAGCGAACATGTTGTTAAGGCATTCGTGTTGTTGAGAAGGTCATGAGTTCAAACCTCATCTTATCTAGAGGTTAGGCTTGTGGGTGGTATGTTTCTCCCTAAGGGTTATAAGGCAATCGATGAGATTCAACCCCATGTCACACGAGCCAAATACCGTCATCATTACCGATTCCCCTAGATACAGAAAAAAAAAGTAGTGGGATACATTTGTAACAGGTATCCTTTCTAGAGACAAGCTTCCTGAATGGGTTAGATTGTGGTATGATTTCACCTAAAAGGATATTTGGGAGGAATCTATAACTGTTGGAAAATGCAAAAGTGGAGATGAGGAGAATCTTGATCTAGTTGGGAAAGAAAAGAAGGGAAAGGATAAAGCCAAGAAGAATCAAAGTGGAGGTGCATCTTCACAAAGGAATATTGACATGGGAAAAGTTAAGTGTTTTGCATCTCATGAGCAAAGTTAAGTGCTTGTACAGGGCAAGTATGCACTTGAGATATTGAAATTTTTTCGGATGGAGGATTGTAGGTCGATGTCTACACCTATGATCATTAAATTAAGGAAGCTTAATTTTTTTGAGGATGAGTTGGTGGATCCCACTTTGTATAGGAAGTTGATCAGGTCCTTGATGTATCTAGTCAACACCAGGCCAAATATTTTATTTGCATTGAATACACTCAACTAGTTCATGGCGGAGCCGAGGAGGGCTTACTGGGTGGAAGAAAAGCATGTGTTGAGATATCTTCATGGTACAATGGAATTTGGACTGAAATATATCAGAGTTAATGGAGTGCAGTTGTAGAGGTACAAAGATTCATATTTGGAAGGGAGTGAAATGGACATGAACAATACTCCTGGATGTTGTTTCAGCTAGGGGTCAGTAGTGATCTCATGGTTTAGCAGGAAACAATACTCAGTTGCACTTACCTCAGTAAATTTTGAGTACATGGCAGCGATTCTGGCGAGTTGTGAGGTCATTTAGCTTCGCAATATGCTTACAAATTTATTTGGTATTGAGATGGGGCCTACGGTGATCCACTCACGATTCACTGTGATAACCAAAGTTGTATCAACCTTTGGGAAAATCCAATTTTTCATGACAGGTCCAAGCATATATATATCATATACCACTTCATCAAAGACAGGGTCTAGAGAGGTGTTGTGACATTACAGTACATATCCACAAAGGAGCAGATAACAAACATTATCACCAAGCCTCTAGTGAAAGGGAAATTTGTTTTCTTTAGGGACAAGATGGGGGTAGGGGAGAATCCCTTTTTTGCTAGGAGGGAGTGTTGATTTTTATAATTTATGGGTTTTAAATAAATTGTTAAAGTAAAATAGATCACATCTGGTATAAGAGAGTTAACACTTTTGAAGGATGCAAACTAATAATTCTTTGGATTTGAAGATGAACTTTAAAAAATATATAAAAAAGTAAAGGTTATTTTTATTATCCAATTTCATTGCATCCCAACCCATACAACTTTCATTACATTCAACAAAGTAGTGATATCTAGATTCAAACAAACCGACGGTAAAAATACCAAACTATTATGCATGCAAAGCCAAGTCCATTTGATCAAAACATTGTGGGGATATTTTCTTACATACTGGTTTAAAAGTAGTATATTTCAAATTGCTTTATATAGTGATTACAATGCCATAATAACTATTTCAACAATGTTTTTTATTTTTAATTATGGGTATATTACATAGGAAGTGGGCTATTGGGTACATAGGTTGTCCGAATTTATCAACTTAAAGTAAAATGTTTGGGTAAGTTGGGATATTTTTTGCATGGGGGAATAAAAGTGAAAATACGTGCCCTAAAGAATTAGCGGCATTCCTTGCATAGTCACCGGGCCTTCCAATAGCTCCCAGCAATGGGGCATGAACCCATTGGAATAGAGGCTAGTGAAGGTATGAAATATTGGTCATAATGAGGGGTAGAGGGTTCATATCCCAAAGGGACTGGCGATATTTCCCAATAATCGTTCAAAATATGATCAAGGTGTAGTTGTAGCCCACAACTGCGACCTGTGTAGAAAATCCTAGATTTTGGCCTCTAGGTTACCTCATTCAAGTGCAACAGGGGACTCTGGACCTAAGAAATTGGTCACAGGCCAGGTAACCTCACAAGAGTTGGGTGGCTCAAGAAGGCACGTGTGAAACAACCAGACCTCGGTACTTGCCCCTTCATGGGTATCTCCCTACCTTATGGCATAATAACACTTGAATTAGGAGATTTTAAGTATCCTAATCAGTCAACCACTAAGTTTTGAGTGAAAAAGTGATAACGGGGTTTTTTTTGGATCCCTACCCCCATACTCCTAACTTAGCCTAAAATTTTCTTTTCTGACCTCTCAAGGGAGGATTTTAGTAGGTTCTTAGAGTTGTATTTTAATTTTTTTTTGGAAATTGGGGTCATAAACCAATCTCATTGCTTAAGGGTTATTAGTTTAAATATTATTCTTTAGTAGGTAGAAGGTTTAAACCAAGAAACTGGATATCAACATATGGAAACTTTTTGCGAGCTTTTGAAAATCACTGGTTTCTTCTAATCACACAAAAAAAACAAGCAACATCTGAAATGTGAATGCATTTTAAAACAATGAAAGGTCAAAATCCACACAGAAATGTTTTATTATTATTATTATTGTAATGGATTGTATGTTAATGATACCACAGAGGCCTTTCAAAAGAAAACAATTTTTCAAGCAAATGCGGCACTTACATTGTTCAATATAAAAAAAAATCCTACAAGCAAATTTGAAAAGCCTATGACAATCATCGTCACTACAAAAGGTAATAACAAATGTCAGTCTAATCCAAGCCCTCATGAAATAAGAAAAATAAATGTGAAGCAAAACAAAAATGTAAATCTCTGTATAAAAGATCAACATGCAAATTACTATTAAAATAAAAATAAATAAAACCATTGTTGTTGCACAATTTACATAGTACACAAACTGCTTAATAATAGTTTTTAGCATTTGGAATATTTTGTTGTATGGGATACCTTTCATGGCTCTTTTGATCTTTAGTTTTTTATGAGAGTAACTTGCCCTAAAAACAATTCTAAAATATTCAAATGATGATGAAATAACTCACTGCTCACTAGCCTTAAATTTACATTCTGAAATGAACTACATGCAATCATTGGATCATTGTCTTTAAGGTCACAAACTACCCATATTTATACACAATTTTGCATGCTATAAGTGGCGGTAAACTCATAATATTTGGGTGACAAACATGTGTGATCACCATAAGTTTCTTGTCCTCACTGTAAAACATAACAACATTAAGTTTGTGGTCTTATAACTTTGTTTGGACATCACCATTGCATTCCACATACAATGCCATTAACTACCAAGAGTGCAAACTCACTCTTGTCAAAAACAATTTTCAGCTTTTTATTGTCTTTAATGTCATCATTTTCTATTCAACATTCATAGGTGACCTCACTATAATCAAAATCTTTTCCAATATTCACATGTGCAATATTCTTGACCCTCCCATTTTGGCTTAATTCTAGAGGGATATCTACTTCAAGAAGTGGTGAGGCTATTTGAAAAAATCTACTTCACTCATGTATTCCAGGAATTGAACCAAGAAGTTGACAGGTTATCAAAGGAGGGTAAAAATATTACTACATGCACTTTGTCTCTAAGGAGTTTCTTGATGAAGTCTCATCTGTTTTGGTCTTTGATTTGAAGACTTATGGAATTACTCACTGAAGTTTGGTTGTTTTTTTAGGAAGATTTATACTTTTTGTAGGGTTATCCTTATGACAGGCTCAAATCCTTACAATTTTTTTTTATGGATTATATTTTGAGACTTGTGATGTGTATAATTAGGATTGTGATGATGTTTTCTGGGTGATATGACAAGAAAAAGATATATGGTTTTGGATGGTTTTGTTGCTTTCAGACTTGGTCTATAAAATTTATGTGTGTCTCAATAGCTGCAAAATGTAATTTTCATTCTCTCTGTAATAAAAAATACGATTTTTTTTCCTTGGAAATAAATCATTCATTGACCTTGAGATGGAAATGACTACTTTCCCTATCTTAGCCCTTCCTAATATTCTAAACCCATCATGCTGGAATGTGATACATCAAGTGTTGGATGAGGGGTTGTCCTAATGCAAGATGGAAGGACTATTACATATGAGAACCAAACAATGACAAATAAAGAAAACAATTATGTCTATGTGTGATCAACAAATTTTGGTTATCATACATGCATTGGCAATGTTTAGGAAGTACTTACTTGGTTCTAAGTTCACATTGCACAGTGAGGACAAATCATGACAGTTTGAAGTATTTACCAGAACAAAAGGATCTAACACCAACACAACAGAAATGGATTTCTAAAATACAGGTATACGGCTTGTCCATTGATTATAAGGGGAACACTAATACAGTTTTTGGTGTGTTGTCCAGGTTACTTAAGTGGGTTAAAGTACAAGGAATTCCAGTAGCAAGGTGAAGATAAAGCAAGGGGAGTAACAATTGGTATTAGAGACTCTGATGAATATATTATTATTATTCTTAATCCAAGAAAGGATAGGTGTGCAGGGAGCATAGCTCCTCTGTGTGGTAACGTTAGATGCTATTGAACCTAATCCATGCATGTTGCAAAATCCATTGCATCTACTACATCACAAAGTGATACAAGACATAACACTAGTCTAGCTACAAAATATCCAAAAAAACCAAACCCTTTGGATGCAACGGATGAACCTTTTGAAGCTAGCCAACCAATCAAAATAGTTATGACATTAAATCATAAATTCAATAATCCCTTTTACCAATAGAAACCCTCTTATTCTGCTTTATTAAGGATGAATTGAAAATTGTGTAGGGTAAACAACAATTTATACCGAATATTGATTTCTATTAAGGAAAAACTAGGGAAATTCAAAGATATGTCAAAATTGAACATTCTAGTAGATGCCATTGAAGAAATTGAGAAACCAACTTCCACTCTGTGTGAAGGCGATGTTCATCACAATTTACAAAAGCTACAGAGAATGTTACTTTTGACATTTCTATGGTTGATCCTACTACTGAATCATTGGACCTTGATGATTCTTTAGGAAACAATGTTGCTACCACTTCTACATATTTACAAATACAATTCACCATTACTATAGAACTAACTATGAAAAGGAATGATATCCTTAGGGGTATTCAATTCCAGATGGAGGAACTGCCAATTTCCAGCCCAATGATAAAGATCTTAGAGAATGTGAGGTTTTCCCTCGACAATGAAAATACTACTTTATTGCAAGTTGAGGTCGCCAAGTGGAAGAAGGTTGTTGAATCTTTTGATTCATGAAAGATTTAATTACAAGAGCATAGGCATACCATTCAAAATATGAGGTAATGATGGGACACATTTTATATGGAGACAAAAGAAAAATGGCAATACTTATGGGTTGACCAAAAGGAAAATCATAAAAATAAACAATTGATGTGAAAGTTATAGGAAGAGAAGAAAAAGTTGTGCACTCTGGCTCATGCAGCCCTGGCTTGCAGGTGTCGATATCTAGTATTTGAATTTTTCTTGAAGGAACAAATAATATTGTTTCAAATGTGATATATGGTTGTAGGTAGGCCTTCTCACATTTTAAATCCTGCACAATTCTTAGAAGATTATGCTAGTAATAGTGAATAAAACCAAACCTTCATGTGTGAACTAAACCCCATATCAAACTCTAGGTGCAAGCTAATTTCGATCAATTTCAAAAAAATTACCTGGAAGAGGGGTTGCGTGGGGCTGCCAAAAATCTGTTGAAGAGTGAATAGGGGTTGCGTAGGGCTACCAAAAATCCATTGAAGAGTGAAGAGGGGTTGTGTGGGGCTGCCAAAAATCTGTTGAAGAGTAAAGAGGGGATGCGTATTACCAAAATCCATTGAATAGTGAAGAAGGGATACATATAAGTTGTTGAAATCCATTGAAGAGAGAAAACCTATTGAATAATGATATAATTGAAGCCAATTGGGGCTCTGGCTAGGGTTTCCAATGGATTTCGAATAGTATGGGCGCTCAATAAATAGTCACGGGGCTCGACGAGCTTTGGAATGATTTTTCCATCTATTTTTTATATTTTTTTATCTTGTTTGGACCTCTCACAGCCCGCCCAAATACCTAACCCGCCCCCCCTATAATACCATCTTTAAGTATATTATTAAAAAAAACCGTCCACCCCTTCATACTCTCCAATATATTGACTTGGGTTTTTATTGATTTTTTGACCCCTAATATGAACATACGTGATATGATATTGTTTTCCCAGTGAAGCCCCCATGAGAAATTCAAAGCTCGATCAGTAGCAAAAGGATATTCCCAAGTTGAAGGAGTCTACTTCAATGAGATTTTTTCCCCTGTTGCAAAATTAACTTCTATTAGAGTACTAATGTCTCTTTATATTGCATTTGATCTAGAAATAGAATAGATGGATGTGAAGACAATGTTCCTACATGGGGATCTGGAAGAAAAAATCTACATGAAACAACTTGACGGATTTGTAGTAAGGGTCAAGAAATATTTGGTGTGCAATTTGAAAAGATCCCTTTATGGTTTAAAACAATCACCAAGGATGTAGTGCCAAAAGTTTGACACATACATCCTTAGTTTGGGATTTGTGAGAAGCAAAGTTGATCACTATATATATTCCAAGGAAGAAGGTGGGAATTTCATATATGTAGCATTATATGTTGATGACATGTTGTTGATCGGAAACAACATGAACACAACAAAGGAGGTGGAGAAGCATCTATCCTCCAAGTTTGACATGAAGGATCTCGATGCAGTAAAATTCATTCTAGAAATGGAGATCAAAAGAGATCGAGCAACTAGGAACCTCTGGTTGAACCATAAGATGTATATTCAAACAGTTTTAAAGTGTTTCAACATGCAATATTGCAAACTTGTAAAGGTTCCAATTCATGTGGGAGCAAGACTAATTGTTGAACAATGTCCAAAGACACAGGAAGAAATAAAGGATATGGCACAAGTCCCCTATGCAAGTGTTGTTGGTAGTCTAATGTATGTGATGGTATGAACTTGACTATACATTGTCCATGTAGTGGGAGTGTTGAGAAGATACATGTCGACACCTGGAAAGGAGCAATGGATAGTTTTTAAAAGAGTATTCAAGTATTTGTGTGGCAAAAAATATTATGCTATATGTTATCAAGGGAAAACTGGAGGTGACAATGAATTAGATGTACATGTCTTTGTTGACGCCAACTAGGTTGGAGATCCAGATCGATGAAGTTCGACCAATGGATATGTGTTCAAGATGTTCGATGGAGAAATCAGCTAGATGAGTAAGAGACAAGTGATCATGTCCTTGTCAACAACAGAAGTTGAATACATGGCAGCCACTCATGGAAGAAAAGAAGTAGTATGGATGCAACTATTGTGTTCAAGAATCAGTTGTGAGAAGAGAACTATGAAGATAAGTTGTGATAGTCAAAGCGCAATATCTCTGGCAAAGAACCCAGCTTATCATTCCAAGACTAAGCATATTGATGTACAATACCATTTCATGAGAGACATGGTGGATATTTAGTAGACAGATCAAGGTACGTTGGGTTAAAATTTAAGCTCTTGAGGACTTACACTTTCAAAGATACAGCCTGTGCAAGATAGGTTCCTGGAATCCTCCTGAACTGATTCATTGCGGAATTTTCTCTATAAAAAAATTTCTATAACGTTTCAGACCTTGAAATCTAGAGGATATTCACAGAAATTAGTAAGGTATCTGTGGTAAAAATTTCAGCTTCTGGGTCATCTTACATTTGTAGATACACCCTGTGGAAGATAGGGTATCTGACTAGTATCCAGAATGTGTACCAGGTAAAACAATCATAAATTCTTCCTAGAGTATCCAAATTCAATGAGGCAGGTTTCAGTGGATATTGGACAGTCTGTAGTATCTCTGGTACAAGTTTCAAAATTTTATATCAATTATTTTGTGCGGGGCACGCTATACAAGTGAGATCTCCTGGAAAGGCCAAAAATAAGCAAGTTGTGGGGAAGTTACCGTAAATTCCCCTTGGAAAATCCAATTTTGATCAGACATGTGGCATTGCGGAGAAGAAATATCAGAGAACTAGATAAAAGAAAGTTTCATACCCAGAAGGGCTGAAACTTGGGAGATACAACAGAAGAAAGATTGTCTAGCAAAACCACCTCAAAATCAAGGTTCAAAAGTGATACTTGGCCAACATGCCACCCAAAAAGGGAACTTCTACACCAAATAAGCCTCCAGACAATCCTACTTGGACTCTTGATGAAGGTGAAGAAATGCATAGGGACATAAATGATTTACAAAAGAAGA
>JASDQU011506666.1:0-11145 GCA_032191745.1 Picea mariana | reverse complement strand
TTTTATATTAATGTAAAAGATACATTACCTGTGGGACTATACTGTGGTCTAAGAAACTGTGACCAAGGGGAATCTAATCCATCAAAATCATCTAAGGATTGCACCTGGATTGGGAGACACCAACCCTTAACATGGTTGGATTTGTTTAGGTGTCTCCTCCCAACCACCATGAGTTTTAAACCTTGGTAGCCTTACAGAATGAAACCCTCTAAATCCAATCTTACTAGCAATATTTGACATTTAAAAGATACATCTTATACATATTATTTTATCAATTTTTTTATAATTATAGTAAATCATAATTATTCTAAATAATTTTTTCCATGGAAAAAATATGTCATTTTATTTATATATATTAAAATTATACTATCATATGCATCAGGGAATTCAAAACTAAAGTCTCTATAACTAGATGGAGAAACAACTATGCATGTATGCATACTTACCTTAAGCATTAGTGAGCTATATCAAAAAAGATAGTTGTTCCTTGACTTAAAAGGTCATTAATTACATATTTCAATACGAGTCTCTGAGACACATCTTCAAAAAAAGATGGTTGCTCCATGACTTAAAAGGATAAAATACACAAAATTACATCCTTCAATAAGAATATCTGTAATTAGTACATTATCAGAAAAAGGAAATTATGTCCATGGTGGTATGGGGGAAATCAACTGTGTACCCATCCTAAAATATGGAGAACATTCTAGATACCATGCTCCATCCCCAATGTCAATTTTGAGAGGTCATATGCTACCTCATTCATATCCCTATATATATGAGACAAAGAAATGTTGAGAAGGTCATCATATATTGTTGTATATCATCTAAAAGTGATTGTAAAGTAAAAAAAATTGAGTGATGCTTCCTTTCTAATTCATTGGATAACTAGTAAAGAATCCCCAAAATTTTGAAGTTGTGGTGACACCATATTCTTGAGCCAATTGGAGGGTTAGTTTGAGAGCCATTAGTTCACAATAGTTGTTTGTTTCATACCCAATTCCATATTTTAAATATATATTGTGATTTGAGGAGAGATAAAATATTCCTCCCGAGCCTCCTAGTGGAGGATTCCCTCAAGAGGCACCATCAAAGTATGCCCAAGGAATATCCATATTGATGAATTCTTCTTTTTTTCTCAATATTTGTTTTTCCTCTACTTGAAGATAAGAATTTAGGATATTAGGAGACTAAATTACACATTTAAACTGTAGGGTCTCATGTCCTTCGAAAATATTTAGGTTTCTAATGAGACAAATTCCCCACACTGTATTGAGTGGAAGAGGTCTCAGATTCTATATATCCTTGTTTGTAAACCAACACCTAAAGGATTCTTCCATGGTTCCTCCTTCCCATGCATGTATTAGCCCTGTCATGTTTCCAACTTGTTTCCATACTTCTTTGGAAAAGGAGCAAGTCAAAAGTAAGTGATCAATAGTTTTCATTGCTTGTTGGAATAAACTACACCATACTAGACCAACAAAAAAAAAAACTATAAAACTTCCTAAGTAGGAGCTTTGTTGTTTAATTCCATCCACATGAATATTATTCTTGGAGGTACACCTTAACTTCCATATTATTCTCCACCACCAAACAGGTTGTCCCACCAAACCTTCTTTATCAAGAGCTTTATATCCCATTTTAGGAACGTAACTCCTAGAAGGGTTAAGAGACCATAACAATTGGTCCTCATCTTCCCCTATTTTGACATTACTATATTTCATCACATCTATATATGACTTCCAATATTTTTTAATATCCTCTCCCAATCCAATTTACTCCCAAGTGAGGTGTTTTTATTTCCAATTTGTAGACCTCCCCTAGTTCACAATCTATCTTAGTTGAAAAAAACATTTTCTTCAAAGCTCATGTGTCACATGTGGAGGTAGTAAGTGCTGGAATTTACTAAATGTCCAAGGATTAATCATTATCTAGAGTGTATCCCCTCTATCCACCTTCCATATCAACCAATTTCCAAACAACTAGAAATTTCAGTTCACAACTTTCCATATGATTTAGGAATAATGTACATGTTCCATAGGGTTCTTGGTCCAATCCTCCACTATGGTTGGGTACAAGTACTTATCTGTTATTACCTGGCCTCACAGTCCTTTTCCTTGGACCAGCCTCCATACATTGTTTTCTACTAGGGCCTTTGATAAAAGGAAGAGGGTTTTTATGTCCCATCCTCCATTTTCTTTTGGGACCAATAGTTTTTTCCAAGATACCATCATAAGTCCTTTTTTAGATTTTTCTCCAAACCAAATAAATTTGTAGCACAATGCCCAATTTCTTCCAATACACCTTTCAGGACCTAATGCAATGAAATCCAATATACATGTATGTCTTCCAAGACAACTTTGACAAGTACCAATCTTCCCCCTCTTGAGAGAAACCAATTGCACCAATGATTTATCTTCGTTTCTACTTTGGAAATCAACCATTTACAATCATCTTTTTTGTAGGTCCAAAATGTTTCACATAGTAGGTCCAAAATGTTTTTAAACTTTTCAAAAATCCTTCTACTACCTTCATAGAAAAACAATATGTCACCAGCAAACAAAAGATGTTTGATGTTGCAAGCTTGACCAATGAAAATCCCTTTAAAGCTACCATTTTATTATGCTTATTTTAGTAGTCTACTCAACCCTTCAACTATTAGTAGAAATAGGAGAGGAAGATGGGGTATCCTTATCTAAGACCCCTTCCTAGTATGAAGAAAGGAGATTTTGCTTCATTAATTAAGACATCAAATGATATTGAGGTAATACAACTTATCACCCAAACTAAAAAATTATGACAAAAAACCAAGTGAATGAAGGTCAATCAAAGGTAAATCCAGCTTACATTATTGTAGGCTTTGGAGAGGTCAATTTTGATTACCATCGATCTTTTATTTTTTGTATTGATTGAATGGAGTCTTTCCTAACTTATGCCAACTGCCTCATGGATTTATCTTCCTTCTAGAAATGTGAACTCCTTAATTGACATTTTTTTTATAAGACCTTTTTTAGTCTTATTACAATGACCTTTGAGATAATTTTGTAGATGTAGTTGCATAAGGATATTGGTCAAAACTTTTCAAAGGTTGTTGGATTATCCTCTTTTGGGATCAAATCAAGGAAGGTAGTATTGTAGGCCACAAGAAATTTTTTTATGGTTATTGTGGTCTCCACCACCCTCCTTAGGTATTTTTCAATGAATTCATAGCATCTAGGAAGAATTCCACAGGTAGGACATCATGCCTAGGGATTTTATCCTTTTGGAAACTTTGTAAAATTTGAAGCAGTTAATCTTTGATTATGTCTTTTATCAAATCCAAGTTGTCCCCATTGTTTACAAAGAAGAGAAAGGAATTGGAGACTCTTTTAAATTCATCAGTAGTGGCCCTAGATTATTCTTTGAATATATTGGAGAAATAGTTGAATCCCTCATCTAATACGTCTTTAAAATAAATTTCCCACACGTTGCTTACCTTGTCAATATTCCAAACATAATTGATATGTTTCTTTCCATTTGCATATCCATGAAAGAAAATGGAGTTTTCATCACTTTCTTGAATCCAAATGGCCCTACTCTTGAGCCTTCATTCCTTCTCTTTCTCTATAAATATGTTCCTCTTTTTTTATTTCAATTGGTTTGCTCCCAATTTATGGGTCTCAGTCAAGTATCCAAGCCCTTAACTATTGTTCAAGGTCTCCAAACCTTCTTCCACTTATTTAAGGAGAATATTATATTTTTATTCTTTTCCTTTTCCCATTGGGATTCCACCTTCTTTGAATATTTTATGATTTTTTGAAATTGAAGTGGGTTTGAAACCCTTATATTTTTATCAAAAGGATTCTATAAATTCTTGATCTTTTTGAAAAAACCTTTCAGCTTCATCCATTCAGGATTTATCTTGAAGGGGATGGGAGGTTTTTCCTAGGAAAGAGCCACTTCTAACACAACATGATTATGGTTTGAGTCCCTTCCCAAGGCTACCCATTTTCTTAATCGAATAAATTCATCTAGGAACCCTTCATATATTAAAAAATGGTCAAGCCTCTTGACTATATTGCCTTCCCCCGATCTCTTATTTATCTAGGTGATAATTAGGTTTGCTTGTTCAATGTCCAACATACCATATGTTTCCATGTTTCTAATAAAATATCATGAGATATAATACATGTGATATGTAGGTCACCAAATTTCTAAAGCCACTAATGTAAAGTTTAGGTCTCCCCCTATCACCACAAGGCCACTCTGAACACATTCCATATTGAACAAATTGTCCTAGTACTCCACTTGATCAGAGTAGAGACCATAAATACTTAGGATAGTGATTTATTTCCCCCAACCAATTGAGAACAAGGATACCCATAGACTTGAAAGAAAGGAATGAGAGTTATATAGGGTATAAGAAGACCTATACCATCCATTTCTATTTCCACCAAATATCCCAATAGAAATAACATAATTGAACTCCCATCTGATCATAAATTTTGAGAATTGTCGAATTACATTTTCTTCCTCTATCACAGTCTTCTATAGGAGGATAATAGAGGGTTTTAATGTTTTTATAAGTCTCCAGATGGCCAATTAATGTATTATCCATCACTTAACAATTGAGGGTCAAAAATATCATTCAATACCCTACTAGGGGAATATGCTCTAAGAGACCATAATTATTTCCCGCGTCTAACATTTGATGATTCTTGTCTATGTGTCATGTACATAAAGGAATTTATCCCTCTCTATGTTGGATTATAGTTTTTTCATCAAGGAAACCTAACCCCCTTACCAAATTTCCAAGGAAGTCTATGATGCCTTTGCTTTTTGGTCACAGGTTATATGTTAAAGTTTCTCTTTGTATAGAGTTCTATGAATATCCCTGAGGCTCAAAGTCCAATTTATATTTTTCAGGAGTCCCCACCCAGGTTTCTTCTTCTACCATGGCCTTTTGAATTATAGGTAGGGGGATAAGAGTCGAGGGAACAAGTTTGTTAATAACTGATAGGCCAAGAAAAAATTCACTTATATACACCAAGAATTATATTTCTTCCTCTGACCCCTAAGTTTTTAAAACCAAATTATTTGAATATTTTATTTTACAGGGGAGAGGTAATTATGGGGACTTACCTAAGAGAGGTATGCAATCCTTGTTGTCACTAGTGGAATCCCATATCTATTCCTTTATGAGAACCAAGGTTGAGGGTTTCTTTGGTCGTTCTAGTATCTTGAATGAGAGTCCTTCCAAATGCCTCTTTTCAGTTGGAACTTATTTCCTTTAAGTAATTTGAGGGGATTCTGGAAACACCGCCCCTTGTTCTTGAGGTTGCTTCTTCTAAGCCCATACCTTTCTCTATCAAGGATAATTACAATCCATTTCTATGTGTCCATATATATGGCATCATCCATGTTTTAAGGGTATACCTTCATAATCAAGATTTAATCAATAATGATATTTACCTCTCTGAATAACCAGTTCATTTTCTAGGTCTTTGCTAGTTTCTAGACCCACTAGTATTATGGAAATGTTGAAGTATCCAACATCCTAAAAATATAAATTATATTCATAATATGAACCAAGGGATTTTCCTATTTTTTCAAATACATCCTCTGACCATAAAATGAGAGGTAGCCTAGGTATTTGAATCCAAATTAGAAGTGTGTCCAATTGATCCATTTTAGCATCAAAATCAGCATGCCACTTCTCCGGGAAAATATTTTTGGCACCCCATTTCCACCTACTCTACAATAATTTATTTACCTCTCCAGTTGAGTTAAAAACCCAGACCATCCATCCCTTTTTCAAGGTCATTATGTGTGGCACACAACCCACCATAGATTTAAAATTTAACTGCATATAGTCCTTTAAGCACTCATAGTACATCTTGTTTCATATAAAATGGCCAACTACCACCTTCTCTTCTAGTTCCATTACATTATTTAACCTATTTTTGGAACCCAAACTTATACTTACCAACTCAGGAATTTTCTAGATGCATTTCCTCCTATTTTTTTACATTCTCCTTCCAGCAAGGTGTTAGGAAACAAACACCCAAATAGCTTGAAAATATGAATAGAAGTAACTCCATGCCTTGATAATTTGAAAGATAAGCCTCTTTGAGGGGGAATTATCCTTTTAAAATAGAAAAAATGTATAAGATGAGATTATTTTAAGGCTAGGTCTCCTTGGTATATATAGGAGATAAAGGGTACAATCACAATTAAAGGGTCTAGATAACAACACTGATATAACAATAGAAATGTAATAACTCAATATCTAGGGCTTAACATGGGTATTTGTGCTTAAAATGGGTATTTTTCTAAGGTTTAACATGCCCCTCCCCTTGAAAAAAGTGTTTCTATCAACACTTGATTAGTTGTGGATGTTTCAGCAAGAAGAACTCATCTTCACATGTTGCCTCTTCTACTAGTAGGTTCTTTCAATTGATGAGGTACTAAGTAATTACTCAATTCCATAGTTGCTTAATCCTTGTTTCAAGGATTATTTTTTGTTCTAGTATGATTTTTTGTTCTTTGTTAATATCTAGTAAAATATTTAGAACTGAGATTTTATCATTGATTACCTTATTTAAGCAAGAAACATGGAAGATTGAATGTACATGTGAATATGGGGGGAATCCAATTTGAAATGCATACTTCCAATCCTCTGCAACACCTCATAGGGACCATAGGACTTGGGTTCTAATTTATTGTCCTTTTTTTTTCTTGAGGGATATCTATTCATATGGTTGTAACCTCGGAAATACCCAATTCTCCACTTCAAATTCCATTTTGTTGCAATGTTGATATTCTTGTTGTTTAACCCTATTTTGTTTTGTAACCAAGTTGTCCTTAAATAGTTTTAGAATCTCTTTCTAGTGCTCTATGTGGTCCTCCAATAATTGAACCTATGCTTTCCATCTCAAGGGTGATGTGGTCAATGGAGGATGATATCCTTAAAGTTCCATAAATGGGGACATTTTTTATAAAGCATGGAAGGAAATGTTGTACCACCAATCCACCAAGGGAAACCACTTGACCCATTGTGTTTACTTATCAAATGCAGAGAAACGAAGATACCCTTCTAGACATTTATTTACAATCTCAATTTTCCCATTAGATTGAGGATGATGAGAAGAGTTGTGAGCCAATTGAGTACCCAAACAAGAAAATAATTCAGTCCAAAAAATTCTAGTGAAAAATGGATCTCTATCACTTACAATAATCTTAGGAATTTCATGAAGCTTATGAATTGTTTCCATGAATTTTATGGCTATGGTACATTCTTAAAAGGATGAAGAAAGAAAAAATTGGCATAATTTATGAGTTGATCCACCACTACTATGATGACATTATTTCATTTAGACTTGGGTAGAGATGTAATAAAATCCATTGAAACCTCTTCCCAACATTGACATGGTATGGATAATGGTTGTAGGATAACTGGGTTATTTATTGCCTCTCCATTATTTTATTGGTATACCACACATTCAACCACAAAATTTTGAACAATAGTTTTAAGACCTTCCTAGAAAAAAACATTCTTGATCCTGTGCTAAGTTTTCAAGAATCATGAATGTCCTCCTATAGGAGAAGTGTGCAATTCCAAAAGGACCCTTTGTTTGAGTTGGAAATTCTTACATAAATATAGGTAACATTGATAGCTTTTTAAATCATTCTTCACATAAATTTATCTAACACTTGAGTCCTCTTTTAGTTGTTGAATTATATTGCATACCTTCTAATCTTGCTTCCATTCGAACTTTTATTCTTCCACCCAATCCAATTATGGAATGGAAATAGCATGTGGTAAACCCTATATGTCTTCTTCTTTCCTTGAAATCACATCTGCCGCCATATTATGTTTTCCTTTTTTTTAGATAATTTCAAATTCATAAACTAACATCTTTGTAACCTATTTTTGTTAATCTTCTGAAAATAATAAATTTCCCAAGAAGTACTTCAAACTAACAAGATTTGTTTTTACCCTGAATTGTCTTCCTATTAGGTAAGGGTGTCATTTAGTAACTACATGTAATATAGACAACATTTATTTTTCATAAATGGAATTGAGTAATTTATGTCATTTAAATTTGTTTCTCTTGAAGGAAAGGAGCCTTCCTTATTGTATTAAAATTACACCAATACCATGTCCTAAGGCATTACACTCCACAATAAAGGTTTTTGTGAAGTTAGGTGTGGCCAAGACAAGAGTCATACACATAGCCTCCTTAAATTTTTAAAAATATTTGGTTACTTTTTTAGTGCAATAAAATGCCTTGTTTTTTAATAACTCTATTAGAGGTGATTCCATTTGACCATAATTCTTGACAAAATTGCAGTAATATCCCACCAATCTTGAGAATCCTCTAATATTATTCAATATTTTTAGAATCGGTCTTTTCCATAATAGATTTAATTTTGTTAGGGTCCACTTTGACACCTTCATCAGATACAATATGGCCCAAATGTTCCACTTTATGAACCCCAAAGGCACACTTGGAAGCATTTTCATATAGTTGTTGTTATGCCAATAGTTTGAAGACCCTGTCAACATGTTTTATATGCTCTTCCCAATATTTGTTGTCAATTAGTGTATAATCAAAAATTACTAACACAAATTTTTGAGGAAGTGTTTGAAAATATAATTCATCAATATTTGAAATGTTGAAGGTGCATTAGTAAGGCCAAATGGCAACACCAAAAACTCACAATGACCTTGAAGTATTCTAAAGGTTTTTTGGAGGTTGTCTTCTTGCCTCATTTTGATTTGATGATATCTAAAATAGAGATCCAACTTAGTAAATAAAATTTAAAATTTCTCCACCTAGAATATCCATGTTATAGGATATTTACCATCAAATTCCCTCATATCAATCTTGGGAATTAAGTAGTTCATTGGGGCCGAGTTGAACCCAGATGATGTAGATCTTCGAGTGATGAATAATCATGATTCTAGGACTCAATATTTATGTTCTATGCATTTTCATAATTTTATTGCATCATGATATCTCCTTTAGGGAATCTCTCATATGGGGTATGTAAGGTCATGGATGACATGGAGTTTGTAATTGTTCCATATTTTCATTCATATTATTTTCCATATGTTGTAATCGTATTTGTGTGTTTATCAAATCATCCTTTATTATTTACATATCCCTCAATTATTTAAATTGGTTTTCCAATTTGGATAGCTAGTTATGTATATATTCACTTTCTTCCTAAGTCGTTATTGAGCTTTATAGAGGTTTAATCGATGTAGAAATTTTTGGAACACCCTTTTCCATGTGGGATAAAAATAATATTTATTTATAATTCTTAGATATTCTAACTTTACCACACTTTTAAATCACTTGAAATAGATCTTCCAATCAAATTTATGTCATTTGTAAGTTACATACCTTCAAAACCATGATTTGAAGACTATTTTGAGGCCAACCTTGCACTTGAAATAAATATGAAATTTACGCACATGTTTATGAAATTATAGTCTATTATACCATGATATGTCTTCTCTGAAATTCCACAAGTTTCACTTAATTATGATGTCCCAAGGAAAAGTTATGGTAACTTCCCCAAAACTTGTTTATTCTTTCCTTTTCAAGATAGTGAACTTGTACAAACTACTATGTGTTCATTTTTTCATATCAAATTCTAAAAGTTCAACCTAAAACACTAGGGTGTATACCACATGTTAAAAAACTAGTGCAACTCATTTTGGATCTTTACAGAAGTAGATATGATTCTTTTACCCATAACACTGATTTGAGACTAGTTTTAGGGCTAGTCAAAAACCCTGATTTCCACATCTTGTAACTTGAAAATTATAGTAAAAAAAAATCTAAAATTTTTAACACAAGTTATGAAACATGTATCCATATACTCCTGAAAATTTCATAATCTGAAAATTCACCAAAAAACGCTATAGCTAAAATTCCAAGATGACTCATTTGAGACTATTTTTAGGACTAGTTAAGAACCATAACTTCCAAAAGCTATATCTCAAAAAATATAGTTAAATAAAACCTAAAATTTTTACCACAAGTACTTCTATATGTCTACTCAGGTTCCTAAACATTTCATTTTCTGAAACATCACCAAAAAAATGTTATAGTAAAAATTCTAAGATGGCTCATTTGAGACTAATTTCAAGACTAGTTAAAAACCCCAACTTCCACAGGCTATATCTTAGAAATTATAACAAACCAAGACCTGAAATATTTATCAAAAGTACTTTTTCTATGTATCCTCAAGTTTTTGAAATTTTCATAGTCTTAAACTTCACCGAAAAATAAAATTATAGTGAAAATTTCAAGATGAATCATCTGAAGGAGAAAAACCTTAGGATTGTATGCTCTGAAACCAAATATGAGGCAAAAAACACCCAAATATACTAAAAATAGAAAGAGGAGTAACTCCACACCTTGAGAATTATATAGAAGAATAAAATATAAGCCTCTTTGAGGGGGTAACCTATGTTTAGAATAAAATAAATGTACAAGATGAGGTGATTTTTCATAGCCGACTCTATCTATTTATGTAGTTTCATCAACAAATGATTTATGTAGCCTATAGAAAAATAATGTCAAAAACAGAGATATAGAGAGGTATTCACAAAAATGGAGGTTTTTATCTATTTGCAAACCGAATCACTAGGTTTGTCATCTCAAACCTAAATATGAGGCAACCAAGTTAACATACATGTACGCTAATGTTGTCATTCCCCCCAAAAAAATTTGAATTCTAAAGAACGTGCACGTTCTCTAGGAACATGCACATGCTCTATGAACACACACATATACCTAGGAAGATGCACGCACTCAAGCAATACATATGTGCTCCAAGAATGCATACACGCTCCAGGAACGCACATGCACTCCACGCTCACACACTCCTATTTCCTATTTCCAATTCCCCCTCCCTCCCACTATATCTCCTCCCTCTCTCTCTCCTACATATACTCCTCTCCCCCTCACCTTGAATTCACCTCCCTCTCTCTCCCCCACTCTTCCCCCTTTCTCTCTTTACCACTCTCACACACACTCTCTCTACCCCTATCCTCCCTCTCTCTCTCCCCCTCCCTGCAACTATATATCCTCTCTCTCTCCTACATCTGCCCCTCTCTCCTGCATTTACCTCTCTCTCTTCCCCCCT
>JASDQU011506664.1:0-18532 GCA_032191745.1 Picea mariana | reverse complement strand
CATTGGTTTTGGACCGCAAGATTGATGAAGGTATTTGGACATGAAGGAAAATGCACATGTAGATACAAGACCCATGGATGGATAGTATACATCATGTTGTTTCTGGTGGTATGTGGCACGTCACGTGGATCCTAATGGTTGAGGAGAAATGAATTTTTGAAGATGACAAAGTGAATTGAGGAAGGAAGTACATGTAGGCCCTGAAGATAATTAAAGAAAAGAATTAAAAAATAAGAAAGTGTCAGGTCGGCCCTAATGTTAAAAGGAAGTGACATAAATGGTATAAATAAATATCATTATACATTCATTTGATACACAAGTTGAATTTCAGAGGAAATCAGAAGTAAAGAAGGTCGGATTTCAAGGGAGGATGAAGTCTTTTGGTGATGTGTTCTAAGTATCAACACGTGGTTCATCTCATGTACTGGTCATCATAATTACAAATAGGGTATATTTTTCCTTGACCACATCCACAAAAAAATACCAAGTGGGATCGACCCCATATATTCCAGACTCCTCTGTGGAAATTTTCTCCCAGTAAATTTCCCACCAATGTTTGATATGGGGGAGAGCTTTGAGTTCGAAGGTTATATTTTCCCTGTCGAAAAAAATTTGAACAAAGAAATATCCTTCTAGCAGATTTAACCATTTTTCTACAACATCTGCATCTATCTGTCCTTCAAATACAGGAATATCAAATTTAACTTGTACCTTGAAAGGCGAGGTGCCTCCAAATTGGTTGCTTGAAAAATTATCCATCATTTCGTCCCTCTGTCGCGTGAGATCTTGCTCAAGAAACATATTAATATAATCATTTTCTCTGTCATTTTTATTTTCTTTCACCATGGAGGATATCTTGGGCATGAGAGAGCGATTTTCCTTAAGAGAGACAAGCTCGATAACCAACTTTCTATACTCAGACCTCGTCAGGGACATGCATTGAAAAAAATGATCAAGAGCACCCTGCTCTGATACCACTAATCTAAATTATTTTCGGCACAAAATGAGAGCAGAGATATAATAAATTAAAGTACATATATATATCATATATCCAATAATATAACAAAAATATATCAGAGATGCAACCATAAACACAAATATATAGTGATACACAATTTCTATTAATGAGCAAAATGTAAAAAATTGTAGAAATACAGAGTGAAAGACTCGCTAGAATGGTGGCATCTTATCTCTGAGAAGAGATGTGACGGCTACTCACATTCACAAGAAAACCCTTTTTAACATAAATAAATTCCAAAACCCTAACCCTGGAAGATGAAAATTCAACAGTTTTGTGGACTCCGTTTTGGGTAGTTTGGTGTATCAACTTCTCGGGGGCTTAAATTTGGCATAGATCTCCATTTGGGGCGCATGATAACTCGTTGGAAAGGTATCTCCAAGGAGATTCATTTTGGAGCCTCAATTAGGGCCTTTCAATATTATTGAGGTGATTGATCCCAAAAAATATTCATTTAGGCCCTCAAAATGGCCCCAGAAGTTTAGGAACCGAAAAAATGCCTAAAATAGTAAATTGCTAGAAGACTGTTTTGAGCCAGTTGGAATAGGTGGGTGGCCATTGATATCCACATGGATGAATCCTCCCTCCTTAGGAAGAAATGGTATGCATTGCAGTGAGTTTTCTAGGGAGAGGTAAAAGCGTTTGTTGAATCTGCATCTTGATGAGCTACTTGCCTTGATGGTAAAGTTGTGTTGCTTAGCTTGTTGAAGGATGTCACGAACCTGTTGCTGGAGGGGTTGATTTTGTTCAACTAGACGAGCTACATGAGATGACCATGTGCAAAAGAAATCTTTGCGCTTTGTTGCAATCTTGTTGACCTGCTTCTGTTAGATACAAGGTGATTGGGCTGAGGCTGTAGTGGTTGTAATGTCTTTTTTTTCATCATTTGAAAATATTGTGAAGAAGATTAATTTTGTAGTATGAGATGCTACCTTGCGACATTATTTAGGTGGGACAGTAATTTGAACCACCTATGGTATTCTGTAGAGATGACCCCCCAGAGTAACAATGACACTACGAGGTCGAGACTCATAGATATCATGGCGTTTCCACATATATGGTTGGCCCAAGAGAAAATCACAGACATCCAGTGGGGAAACATCACATAATACCTCATCCTTGAAGGATTGGATTTCATATGACAATCGAAATTGTTGGATGAAATGAAGATCTCATCCCTAGTGAAGCCACCTGATGTGGTATGGGTGCGGGTGTGGTGTTGTTGACAATCTCAAATGTTTGAATACCTCTGCTGAGATAAGTTTCTTATGGCTTCCGCTATCAACAATAAAATGCATTGGGGTCCCCTTCACCCACATTTGTGAATGAAAAAGGACCTCCCTTTATTCAGGATCCAGTTTTTCTTCTGGTTGAATTGTTGCAGTCACGACAATAGTATTAGGGCATGCATCGATGAAATTTTCTCCAAGTAAGTTTGCCACCGATTTTTGACATGGGGGTGAGATTTAAGGAGTGCAAAGGTGATCTTTTTCCTACTTGAAAAATTGTGAACAGAGAAATATCCTTCTAGTAGATTTAACCATTTTTCCAGGGAATCTGCATCTATATGTCTTTCAAATACATGAATATCAAATTAACTTGTAACTTGAAAGGAAGGGTTCCTCTAAAGTGGTCTCTTGATGAAAACACACCATTTGTTATCGACAGGCATTGAAGGATGTGGGAAAAATTATCCATCATTTTGTTTCTTTGTCACGTGAGAGCTTTCTCAATCAAGGAATAAATATAATCATCTGCTCTATCGTTTTTCTTTTCTTTATCCATGGAGGGGAATGCAAGAGTGATTTTCCTCAAGAGAGATAAGCTCAAGATCCAACTTGCTATACTCGGACCTCGTTTGGGACATGCTTTGAAAAAAATGATCAAGAGCAGCCTGCTCTGATACCATTGATCCAGATTATTTTTGGCAGAAAATGAGAGCGAAGATACAATAAATAAATATACATAGATATCTCATATATCCAATAATATAACATAAATATATCATATATGTAACCATAAACATAGAGATACAATGATACACAATTTCTATTAATGAGCGAAATGTACAAAACTGTAGAGATACAGAGTGAAAGAGTCGCTAAAATGGTGGCATCTTATGTCTGAGAAGAGATGTAACGAATAATCACATTTGCAAGAAGATGATTGTTAAAATGAGGCTTCAAAGGCATTTTTAACATAAATAAATTCCAAAAACCTAACCTCGAAAGATGAAAAGCCAACATTTTTGTGGACCTCGTTTTGGATAGTTTGGTGTATCAACTTCCCGAGGCGTAACTTTGCCATACGATCTCTGTTTGGGGCACACAATAGCTCGTTGGAAAGGTATCATCAAGGAGATTCATTTTGGAGGCTCAATAAGATCCTTCAACTATCATTGAGGTGTTAGATTAAAAAAAAATAACCTTCATTTAGGACCTCAAAATGGCCCCAGAAGTTTAGGAACCGAAAAAATGTTGAAAATAGTAAGCTTCCATAAGATTGTTTTGAACTAGTTGGAATAGGTGGGTGGCCACCTATATCCACCTGGATATTTCTAAAATACATATGGAAATAGATTCCCAATGTGTGAAAGTTACATTTTTTCAAGCAGCAATTGTATGTGACATTTGTGAAATCCATTTGGAAATAGATGCCCAACTTGTGAAAGTTCCACATTCACCAATTAATTTGATTTATTCATTTTGTATATGGTTTCTAATCATGTTTTCACGATCTCTTATCACACAAAGGGAGCATGTGATGGAAAATGTATCTCACCTATAGGTGAGGGTCAACTTTAGCAATAATTTAGCACTGACCTGGAATTTAGGATGCTTTAAAGTTTATAACCTATATATGAAGTGAAGTATTTTCACTTTTGATCTATAAACTACCATGGATATTCCATTGGAACAGTTTTTCACAACAGGCCTAATAAAATACTAAAATCAAGGTTATTTCTCCTTTAGATCGCCATAATAATTAGTTATTGATTTTCTGCTTGTGCATGAAATAGATAAAATGCGAAAAATAGAGAACAATAAAATACAATCACACCATGAAAAAATTAAAACAATATATGACATGGGAAACCCAATAAAAGAGAAAACATAGCTAGAAGCTAAGGTTGATTTTCTCTCTTTTCTTTGGACCTATTAAAATGATGCAAGTGCAAAGAAAGAGGCACTCTCCATGGATTTTCCTTTGACCTGTGGCCTGTATGGCTGCTACATAATATCTCCTCCTCTGTTATTCTCATAGAATAACACTCTCATATGTTCTTCTCAGCTATGGAACAATATATAATGTAAAATAATGGAAACTGTTCTCCTTCTAATGCATTGGTATTTAACATAGCCCGATAGCCATCTAGCGGTAGGTTTATGACTTCCTCAACCCTCAATTGTGATAGGGTTTTGGACCTTCTGTAATATTATTGAAATTACATATGTGGATATCCCCATATGCGTGATTAATGGGGGCTGATGTGGAATCCTCTCATACCATGGTGGTCAACACGATAGGTTAACTTGCAGTAGGCATAAATTTTTCCTCTACCTTATCCCTAGACTACCACTTTTCTTTTCCTAGAATTTGTCCTTTCAACCTAATATTCCAAAGGTCATGTTGCCCCTATATTGTATTTTTGGACTGCTTCTGCAAAAATGTGTCCTATGCCAACTCTTCTTGAGCATCTGGTGCTAAGTCCTCTATGGCTGGTAGGACCTTCTCCTCCTCCTGTTTGAACATGGAAGGCTCATAGAGTTTGAGATTTTCCAAATTCACTATTGAGTAAATGGGGATGTATGGGCATAGAATGAGTCTTGAACATACCCTAGATTCTTTATATTCTTACTAGGTGATCCAGGTGGATATTTTTGGCCACCCACCTATTCCAACTGGCTCCTCTTGTCAGTTTTTGTTCAACACGTTCTTTTTTACTTCTTTGTAATTGTGGCTTATAAACTTCTCAAGTTGTATGAAGCCCCACACATCCTCCAGGAGGATACTGGTGGCCTCTCGTCTAATCCAACTGGATTGTTTTGTATGTTTTCATGTCAACACATCTTGTTGTACTTCGAGGGCCATTTTGGGGCCCTAAACGTTGTTTTTTGGCTCGCCAAAGTCAAACTGCAAATGGAGTCAAATTTTGATAATGTAATGTGTATCGCTATGAAAGAACTTTCCAATGGGATATCACGCACCTAAAACGAAGGTCATATGCAAAATGTATGACTCTGGGAAGTTGAGGTACCAACTTACACCAACTTACCCATAGGGGCCCACATGCCTTTTGGCATTTCACCTTCTAGGGTTAGGTTTTTGGATGTCTAGGGTTTTGGAATTCATGAGTAATATCAAAACAACCTCTGGAGCCTCATTGTGATCCAGTCTTCTCATATGGATGCTCGTAGCAGCCACATATCTTCTCAGAGATAGCTACCACCATTCTAGCAAGTGGTTTAGTTATGCAGTTTTACAGTTTCAGCCTATTTCATTATTCAATAGAAGATATTGTTCACTGGATATTTGTGTTATTGTTCATATCTCTGTGTTTATTGTATTCAGTCTATTAGTTAGTTCTTTTCGATCCTAAATCCATATCAGTGGTATCAGAGCGGTCTGCTCTTCATTTATTTTTATTCGTGCATGTCCCCGACAAGATTTGGGTATAAGAAGTTGGGACTCGAACCAATTGAGCCATTACAAAATCGGACGCGTGGATCCCGACAACAACCCATTGGGGATGAAAATAAATATTATGGAGCAGGAGATCCTATTCAAATTTTGTTCGAGGAAGCCCTCACCTGAAAAAGGAACGAAATGATGGACAGCTTCGCGCAGATCCTTCGACAACTACCCACAGGAGAAGCATCTTCACCAAGCGGCCATGCAACCCCATTCAAGGTACAAGTAAATTTTGATATTCCATTATTTGAAGGACTGATATATGCGGATGTTGTAGATAAATGTTTGAATCTACTCGAAGGGTATTTTTTCGGTACACAATTTTTCCAATAGGAAAAGATCACTTTTTCACTCCTCAAGGTCATTCCCCATGTTAAACACTGGTGGGATACTTACTCTGAGCAAAGGGTCGTGGAGGAATCTGCAATATTTTTGGTGGCCCTATGTGGGATTCCTTCCGAGATGCCATTAAAGAACAATACTACCCTGTTGGAAGCTACGATGTCCAATACACCAGATGGACCACATGACATCAAGAAAGGGACCAAAAAATACCAGATTTCACCAATATTTTCCATACCCTACGCACCAAATTGGGTATCAAAGACTCTAAGCATCATCTGGTGCTCAAAAACCGTGGTTGTTTGCATAGATACATTCAAACAAAAATAGAGTTTCTAGACATCGCCTCATTGGGAACGACTTATAGATAGGCTATAAAGATCAAGTAGAAATTTAAGTAGAAAAGGAGAGAGTTTGGATCTAAAAATCACTCACAGCTGAAGTAGGGAAAAGGTAGCCCCAACCCACATAGAAAGAGAAAAATTCAAGATGGTCGCCCTAAAGAAAACAAATCCAAGTTGCAACACAAGAAGGGAAATGAGAAGATGAAGAAGGACACGTGAAAATGGTGTGAGTACCATAAAATCCCTTGGCACAACACCAAAGAATGATGCTCCAAGCAGCCCCTCATAGCCGAACTGAAGGCTTCCGAGTCAGAGGTCGATTCTAATTTTGAATGAAATCTTAAACGAGGGAAGTGGATTATCGATGTTTAACCTAGTGCCATTGTCACTACCACCAAAGTCTGGCCAAGAATACCAAAAGAACTAAAGGAAAGGGAACACCTCTTTCACTCACAGTCATGGGTAAAGGGGGCTCCACTTCATTTCATTTTCGATAGAGGTAGTAAGAAGAACCTGATTTCAGCATAGGTCGTCAAGCGACTAGACTTTACAATGACACTGCACCCATAGCCCTACACCATAGGTTGGCTTTACCAAGGAAGATATCTCCATGCCAACCAACAGTGTCGTCTTTCGTACGACATCAAGCCTTTCAAGGAAGAGGTATTATGTGATATTTCTCCCCTTGAAGTTTGTGATGTTTTGTTAGGACACCCATATTTGTGGAATTATCATGTTGTGTATGAGTCTATACCTTACAGTGTTATTATTACTTTGGGTAGACAATTGTACAGGATACCAGAGGTAGTGCCACCTACTGCTATTTCTTTAATCTCTGCTAAGCAATGTAGCAAGGTCATCTCACACACTGGGAAGTTCGTCTTCTTTGTGATTCATGCTCAAAGTAAGAAGAAGGTCACTGCCACATCTGTGGCCTATACACATAGCCTCTCTTTGCAACAGAAGCAAGTTGAAGGGATTTTGGAAGAATACAAAGACATATTATTCTCACCTACAGGGGTACCGACACACTTCCAAGTCAAGCATCCAATTGATCTGACCCCCAATGCACCTCTACCTAATGGACCAGTCTATTGTCGCTCGCTAATAGAAAATGATGAAATCAGGCAACAAATACAAGAGACGCTTCAAAAGGGGCACATCAGACCTAACGCCTCCCCTTATTGAAGCCCGATTGTACTGGTGCAGAAGAAGGATGGGACATGGTGACTCTGCATTGATTACAGAGCCTTAAACAAAATCACAGTCAGGAACCGATATCCCATTCCCAGGATTGATGACCTTCTTGACCAACTCAAGGGGGAAACATTATTTAGCAATATTGACTTAAATTTTGGCTACCACCAGGTTCCCATCGAACCAACTGATGTATGGAAGACAACCTTTGAATCTAAAGAAGGTCTCTTCAAATGGATAGTCATGCCCTTTGGCTTAACAAATGCACCAACCAATTTCATGAGATTGATGGATGATGTATTGAGACCCTTTACCAACTCCTTTTTGGTGGTATATTTGGATGACATCCTCATCTTCAGCAGGATGTGGGAGGAGCACATGCAGCATATTCAGCAGGTTGTGAGCACTCTGCGGTAGTCCAAGCTATATGCCAACTTGGAAAAATTATCTTTTGGAATGAACACGGTCCAATACTTGGGCTACATTGTTGATGATCATGGGGTACATGTTCATCCAGATAAGATCCAAGTCATCCATGACTAGATAGCCCCAAACATAGTGAACGAGCTTCAGACCCTCTTGGGATTAGCCAAATTCTACCGACGGTTCGTGTTGGGATTCTCCCATATTGCATGGGACCTCAACTAGGTGACCAAGGGTGGTGGTAGGGAAAAGTTCATGTGGGGGAAGGAGAAGCAATGATCATCCGATGATCTGAAGAAGAAACTGTTCGAGATTGAGACTGATGCATCTGACTATGTCGTGGGTGTCATTCTCACTCAGAAAGGACATCTAGTGGCATACCATAGTGAGACACTCTCTGACACTGTCCGGAAATACCCCACCAAAGGAAATGTATTTCATTGTACAAGTCTATCGTCAATGGAAAAATTGCATTATGGGAAAAGATACGATCATACACATTGATCACAAGACTCTATAGTTCATACGGATACATGGGAAATTGCAGAACGAGCACCATCAGAAGTAGTCCACCTACCTGCACCAGTTCCATCTCAACATCAAGTATAAGACATGTATTTCCAATCATGTCACCGACTACCTCAATCGGCCTCCTGTGGCTACACTCACCATTATGCTCCATTCCCATGGACATGAAGAATCTAAGTGGCCCCAACTTTATCAACAATATCCATACTTCTCCACCACCTATCATCTCTTGGGTATAGGCTATTGGCAAAAACTTTGACAGGACATCAACAAGTATATCATATCTTGCACTGCCTATGCCATTGCTAAGCCATCCATCAAGAAGAAATTCTTATACACCCCTATTCCTATTCTCGAGAATCCTTTGGAATCCATCTCAATGGATTACGTGTCTTGCTTGTCATCCACCAAGTAAGGAAATGACTGTGTATTTGTGGTTTTTGATCAATTTTAGAAGATGGCCATCCTCAAAGCTTGCAAGAAGAATATCACAGTGGCAGATATTGCCAAGCTCTTCTTTGAATGAGTGTGGATCCACTTTGGGATACCACAGACCATCATATCTGACTGGGACATCAAGTTACTCAACACATTTTTGTCAAGTCTTTGGTCTCTATTGGACATGAAGCTAACAAATCCACTTCTTTCCACCCCTAAACCGTCAACCAAATAGAGTTCGTCAATCAGATGATTGTGCAGATCCTATGCATGTACAATTATAAGCATCCACATACATGGGACGAGAGTCTCCCATATGTTCAACACAATTACAACAAGGCTCTCCATAGCTCCACCAACCATAGCCCATTTTAGGTGGGTCTAGGATTCCAACCCTTGGGACCCATTGATGTTACACTTCCTCTTTCCACCGAACAGAGAGACTCTTCCCATGATCAGTCTCTGATCGACAAAGCCACCAGATTCATTGAGCAAATTCATCACATCTTCCAACAGGTTCAGGAGATTTTGTAGAAATCCAATGCTAAGTACAAGAAGTGCCATGATCAACACAGGGTACCACACTCGTTTAGGTTGGTGATAAAGTTTGGTTACATTTGTAGAAGGAGCGTCTCACGATGTCCCATTGGAAGCTTCACCCACTTCTCTATGGGCCTTACACTATCACCAAGGCTATGGGTAGAAATGTTTTTAAGCTCAACACTCCACCCTTCTTTGGCATGCATCTAGTGTTCAATGTTGACCTCAGAGATCCCAGAATAGTTGACACCAATAGATCTCAACCCTAACTACATGGAACAATCCTCCACTGATCATATAGTGGACACACAGGTCAAGGGAACTCGATAACAAAGGATCCACTTTTATCGGGTTGTCAAGGCAGGGCAACTCCTACACCAAGGCAAGTGGTTCATCTGGGGCCAAATATAGCAGAAGTTTCCTAACATGATGGGGGAACTCAACACAATGGAGACCATTTCTTCTTAAGGGGGGAGGATTGATCCAGGTGGATATTGGTGGCCACCCACCTATTCCAACTGGCTCCTCTTGTCCATTTTTGTTCAACATGTTCTTTTGTACTTCTTTGTAATTGTGGGTTCTAAACTTTTGGGGTTGTATGAATCCCCAAACATCCTCTAGGTGGATACTGGTGGCCTCTTTCCTAATCCAAATGGATTATTTTTTATGTTTTGATGTCATCACATGTTTTTGTACTTCTAGGGATGTTTTCGGACCCTAAACGTTGTTTTTTGGCTTGCCACAATCAAATTGTAGATGGAGTGAGAGTTTGATAGTGGAATTTGTATTTATATGAAAGACCTTTCCAACGAGCTATCATGTGCCCAAAACGGAGGTCATATGCAAACATTATGACCCTGGGAAGTTGAGGTACCAACTTACACCAATTTACCCATAGGGGCCCACATGAATTTTGGCGTTTCACCTTCTAGGGTTAGGTTTTTGGATGTCTAGGGTTTTGGAATTCATGAGTAATATCAAAAAGGCCTTTGGAGCCTCATTGTAATCCATTATTCTCAGACGGATGCACGTAGTATCCACATCTCTTCTCATAGATAGTTACCATCATTCGAGCAAGTGTTTTATTTCTGCAGTTTTATAGTTTCAACCTATTTCATTATTCAATAGAAGATATTTTTCACTGGATATCTGTATTATTCTTCATATCTCTATGTTTACTGTATTAATTTTGTTAATCAGTTTGTTCTACTCCTAAATATGGATCACCAGGACCTTGTAGGCTTTCCTTATTTAGTTGTAACCATACTTTGTCTCCCACTCTAAATGTTCTCTCAGTTATGTGAGGTCATGCCTATCCCGATACTTCTTCTGTGACTTCTTCAGTGTCTCTTGTACTTGCAAATGGATCTGCCTAATCTTCTCAAATTTTTTTATTCTTTTAATGCATCTCTTGTGAGGCCATCCATCACTCTACCTTGCTATCAATATACAACATCTAAAGGTGAAGGTGGAAAATACCCAAAGCAAGCTTCAAAAGGTGCCTTATGAGTAAAATTGTGGAATGCCTGTTATAAGAGTGTCGTATATGGATACGATTTTCATCCCAAGTCTTCGAATGATTATTATTGTGACCCCTCAAAAGTTGCACCAAAGTCCTATTGACTACTTCTATCTACTCATTTGTCTGTAGATGGAATGTTCTATACCTCTTCAACGTAGTTTCCATCTTCTCCCTCAATGTAGTCCAAAATTCACTAATAAAATTGGTATCCCTGTCTGAGATGATGCTCCTTGGTATCCCAAAGTGCACCTAGACCTATTCAAAGAACAATTGTACTTCTTCTTATCTTTGATGGTCTTTTTACAAGGCATGAGAATGCACATTATGCTGAACATGTCAACTACACCAAATAAATAGTCATGTCCCTTATGTGTGGTTGGTAAGCCTCCCACAAAATCCATGGAAATGTTTTCCCAAGGTCGACTGGGTACAAGTAAGGGAAGGTATAGAATTTGCTTCCTATCGTTGGGTTTGTTGGTACAAAAAAGTATACATCCTATAATATACCATGCTACATTTTCTTTCATTCTAGGCCAATACACATACCACTATAAGTTGGAAACTATCTTCCCAACACCAAAATGTTCTTTAGCCTTGGAGGTGTGAGCCTCTCTAATAAGTTGCAATCGTTCACCTTTAGGAACACAGAGCTTGTCAAGCTTCTAGAGTAGATTGTTTTGGAAATGATAGTCAGCCTGGACATCACCTTCTTTTATATGAATTTGACCCTATATATGATGAAACACCTCATTGAAGTCCTCATATTTGGTGTATTCCTCTTTGTATGTATCATTGGTAAAATTCTCCATGTGCATTAGAGTTACCAAAGATGTAATATTTGATGTGGGTGGTCGTGAAAGCATGTCTTCAAACTTATTTTTGCTACCCTTTTTATACTTGATGACTAGATTAAATTATTGTAAAAAATCCATCCACTTGTAATGCATGTTTTGTTGTAGCTTAGTCTAGGCCTGCAAACATTGAAGTGGTTGGTGATATGTGTGGATGATGGTATCCTTTCCCATCAAACAATGATTCTACTTTTTGACATCTTTTACCAAGGCATATATCTCCTTTTCGTAGGTAGGGTAGTTGAGAAACAACCCATGAAATACTTCAGAATAATAGCAGACGAGCCTTCCTCCTTGCATCAGTAATTCTCCCATGGAATAACCACTTTCATATGTATCCACTTCGAAGGGATTCTACAAGTTTTTAGTGTGAGAAATGGTGTGTGACTGATATTTCTTTTCATCTCATCAAAAGCCTTCTGCTAATTCTTCCCCTACTGGAAACTCTTACCATTAGTTGTTATGGTGTGGGGTGGTGATACTACCTCTGAAAAAGAAGCTATGAACTTATGCAAGTATTGTGTTGCACCAATAAAAATCCTAACTTCAGTGAAATTTGTAGGAACTGGCCATTTCATGATGGCCTCCATATTTACAAGATCTATATTTATCTCCCCTCCACCGATCACATACCCCAAATACACCAAAGACTGTTGAGAAAACTCACATTTCTTGAGATTGGACAGTAGTTGGTGATTTTTTAGAGTCTCTAACACCTACATAAGATGTGATATGTGATCCTCCTAGGTAGCACTATAAACCAATATATCATCCAAATAAACAATAAAAAAAGAATCTAGATAAGGGAATAAAACATCATTAATTAGTCTCATAAATGTAGCCAGCGTGTTGCATAAATTGAATGGCATAACAAACCACTCATACAAACCTTGCCTTTTCTGGAAGGAAGTACCTGGCGATATCACCATTTAAAATCTATCTTAGTATAGTACTTGGCATGCTACAACTGATCCAACTGATCATCGATCCTTGGTAGAGGGTACCGATTCTTTAGTGTAATATTGTTCAATTCCCTGTAATCGATACACATTCTCAAAGTCCCATCCTTTTTAGGCATGATCATGATGGGTGACCCACAAGGTGAGGTACTTGGTAAAATCACACTCTGCTTGATCCAGGAGGATATGAGAATACTCAAAATTTGATCATGTCAAATTCTCTCAAGTACTTCATTGTGTAGAGATTGATGATATATTTCCAATGGCGTAAAAATTGCCTCAAACAAAGTTTGTATGAGAAAGTTATGGATCTTAAAATTTTTTGTCTTGAACTAGGTCAAAAAGTTAAAAAGGGGGTGCCATGTGGCACCACTGGAAGGGTGACATGTGGCACATCTATACAGGTCATACGGGATGAGTTAATATATTCGTACAGGTGAGCAGTGACTTGGAACAGCTGGCGTTGGACACGTGGAATGAACGTACAAGCACAGGTGGACCAATGATGTACCCCCATGTGGCATTCTATGGTTAATGAATACCAAAAGTATAGGGGTTGATGGGGGTTGAACCCGTGACCTCCTACAACTCTACACCAACATCCTTTTCCATTAATCCATGACATTAGTTCTTACCTATGTATGGCACATATATTATTTAAAGTGTAAAATTGTATTATTTGGGGTTTTAAAGGCCAATGGGTAGACCCCCCGACTTTCTCATATATATTGTATCGTTAAACCATATAATACGCCAACCATGTACCAATATTTGCAGGGATACATAACATACCACCGAATATAACAAAATCCACGTAGCAACTGGAGGTCGGTGGGATTTGAACCCCTGACTTGYYGTATAATGTRCCAACATTTTAACCAATGTGCCCAAGGCACCTATTGATTAGGGATACCAAYAAGAATATATTTAAAGTTTTCCAACAGTTATGGATGGAGGTTAGAGTCCACGACCTACTTAAACTAGTGCTCGGACCGAGGCAAAGTACAATAGATTACAATACAATACARTACAATACATAATACAGATTTAGATATGCATGCCCAAGCTATGCATATGTGTCTCGGAGTTCATGTCRTGATGTCTCTAAAATTTGAGTTTGCACCGTAATGTGTGCCAAAGGTTTCCTTAAGGAAAGTATAGGGTGTTTATAATCATTTCTCTCATAATTTTGAGAGGAATTCGATGGTGCACTATGTTTCTARGTTTGAGAAACAWGTAAAAAGGTCATTGTAAAAAAAAAATTGAGCATTAATAAAGAAATATCGATTGGAAGTGGACCCAAAGACGTAGCCCGAGTTGGGTGAACTTCGTTAAAAAACTTATGTATGTATTATATTATTGTTCTTCTATTTCGTTGAGTTACCTTGCAAGTTATTTATCATTTAAGTGATTTTGGATAGATAAGTGAATTCATATGTGTTATCCAAACAATCAAAGCGATCATTATTATTTCGAATCAAGTTATATGTTTATGTGTAATTAAGAAATAAATTAACATCTAAGGATTTTTGGATCAAGTTGGTATCAAAGTAGGTTTTTGACAAGTGTTTTCAAGTGAATGCTTACAAGATCCAAATTCAAGCTTGGTAAAGGTAAGCTTGCGAGTTATAAACTAGAGATTCAAAGGAGATTCCGTAAGAAAAATATGGCTTCCGAAGGAAAGGAAGGAGAAGATCCTCCCATGAGACCCGAGGAAGTTATGTCTTCACTTGTTTAAATGAGGGAAATAATAGATGATTTATATCGAAGAATTCACAATATTGATGATGGAGAATATTCGGTGAAAGATGAAGGAGGAAGTGAAGGTGGTGGACCTGCAGAACCCTCTTCACCATCATTGTCATCATCATCTACCAATGGAGCAAGTGAAAAGTCTTATCATAATAAGAATCTCTCTAAGAAGTCTTCTTTCTCTCATACTCATAATTTTCCTTTATTGAAATTATTTGTAAAGGTTGAATTGTGGATTTATGATGAAGAATTAAATGAAAGGAAGTTGGAAAATTGGATAAAACAGATAGAGGTATATTGTAGGGTACAAAAGATCGTGGATGAAACTGCAAAGATACAGTTGGATACTCTTCGTCTGGGAGGCACAACCTTGATACGGTGGGAGAGTAAGACACAATTTGATCTCGTTCAACAGGGTAAAGTAATTTCTTCTTGGGATGAATTTACTACTGCAATAAGAAAATAATTTTATCCATTCGCTTATGTCCAAACTGAAATTATGGAATGGAAACATCTCAGACAAGGAAAAGGGAAAAACATTAAAGTATATAAACAATAATTTAAGAAGAAGGTGTTATCTTTGGGAATTTCATTATATACTTGAGAAACGCTTATGAAATATATTGGTGGTATACATTCATATCTTCGAAACCCTATATTGATTTTTAACCCTACTAATATTGATGAAGTGTCAGTACAAGTTATTCATCTCGAAGATAGCAAGGGAGAGAATGTAGTTGAGGATAAAAAGACACACAAGTTCGAGAAGAAGTCAAAAGGAAAATGGAAGAATAATAATTCAGCTACATTAAAGAAAGATGAAGAGAAACCTATTTGTCCTCACTGCAAAAGGAAGGGACATGAGAAGGCATAGTTTTGGATGTTGCATCCATAGTTGCGACCAAATAAGTTCTAGGATAAGGGGAAACAAAAGAATCTTGCAATAACTCAACAAGATCTGGGATCAATTTGAGGAGATGAAATTAAGATCATGGCAATGGGAAGAAAAGGTATATATTCTACTAATTCTAGTTCTTTAGTTCAATATGCTAAATTGGAAAGTGTTCTTGATCAGATGAAAATAAGTGATCTTTTCCATGTGAGGGTTATAGTGAAGCATACAAAAATTTATACTTTTTTTTATAGTGGATGTCAAGTTAACTTGATATCTAAAGAAATTGTTAGGAAGTTGGGTTTGAAGACGACACCTCATGTGAAACCATATCCATTAGGTTGGATGTGTGATGATTCTAAGTTGCAAGTGAGGAAGCAGTGTAAAATCGGATTTGCAATTACAACTAAGTTATTTGATGAGGTTGAGTTCGAYATCGTTCCACTTGACATTTGCAACATTGTCTTGGTTAGTCCATATTTATTTGAAAGGAAAGATATATTCTATMATGAAGAGAACAAATATCACCTTTTCAAGGATGGGATTGAATATAYTGTCAGAGCTCATCGTATTAAATATAATATGTCTTTAGTGGGCATAAGACAAATGAAGAGACTCACAAATTCTAGTAAATATTTTTTTCTCATGGCGGTGAAGTAAAATGAGGAATATATATTAGATGATTTGTAAAGTTGTGATCTAGATCATAAACAAGAATTGGAAAAAATCATATCTAACTATGATGAGTTATTTTAGGAACCTACAGGGTTTCCTCCTAAGAGGGAGGTTCAACATGAAACCTGTTTGCAGCAAGATGCTCCTCTTCCTAACATTAGTATGTATAGGTCATTGATGATAGAGAATGTAGAGATAAAGAAACAAGTTTAGGAATTGCTCGATAAAGGAACCATAAGACCAAGTTCCTCTCTACATGGATCTCCTATTGTATTAGTTCCAAAGAAACATGGTACATGGAGCATGTGTATTGATTTTTGAGCACTGAACAATATCATGGTAAAGAATCAATATCCTCTTCCTATAATTGATGATCTATTGGATTAGTTAAGAAATGTTATTTATTTCACTAAGCTAGATTTGAGAAGTGGTTACCATCAAATCGAAATTGCATAAAGTGATGTATGGAAATCTGCTTTCAAGATAAAGCAAGGATTGATTGAATGGTTGGTTATGCCATTTGGTTTATGCAATGCACTTGAGACATTTATGAGGGTAATTAATTATGTATGCATTTTATAGATGGTTTTGTCAATGTCTACTTAGATGATATTTTGATCTTTAGTTTAACATGGGCAGATCATATAATACATGTCAGGAAAGTTTTTGAACTTTTGAAAAAGGAGAATTTGTATATAAATATGTCTAAATTCTAGTTTGGAAAAAGTCTCTAGTATATTTGGGTTATATTGTAGGGAGTGGTCAGCTAAAAATAGATCCCTCAAAGGTGGAAGTAATTATGAATTGAACTAAGACAAATACTACCACATAATATAGGAGCTTCTTAGGAGTAGTACAATACTGGAGGAAATTCATTGCTAATTTATGTTTCATAGAAGCTCCCATACACACATTAAAAAGTATGAAACAAGTCTTTCAATGGGGAGGAAAGTAGCATAAATCCTTCGAGCATGTATTGGGAGGAACAACAATGCTAAATTGAATGCTTGGGTTTAAGAACATGTTGGGGAGTGTATTGGGTCAACCAAGCATGTACTAAGTGTTGAAGGTCGCACTCTATCTGTATTGATTGATCTTCTAAAGAAAAAATTTGATCTAGAGCTAAAAACAATCCACATAATTCTATTCACAATGCAAAAAATGTAGCTCTTCAAGAAATGGCGTGGCAATAGACACCAAGCACTAGAATCAGAGAAACATCCCTTCTAAAATAAGTGTTGGTAAAACCCTCATATTTGTCCAAGGTTGGGAAAAAGAGAAATTGCAGTCCATACCCAGCATGAAGTGAAGAGGGAGAGGAATTTGTATGATCTAGGGAGTGAAATCGTCGCTCCCCACAAAAAATCACTGCTAGATAACCCTTCGATAGAAAAAATAGGGTTGGAAAAAAAATTAGGCACGGTAAAATAAATACGCTTCGAAAACTCTAAACCTAAAAATGTGCCCAAAACATTAGGTCTTTAAGAAAATTAAATTCCTAGGATAGGATAAGGAAATCAATTCAAATTTGGGAAAATGGAATCCAAACTTAATGTGTGAATAGTCATTTCTAACTAAGTCCTCTATTTCAGAAACAATGGTAAGTTTAGATTTGTTGAAAATCAATGCACATAAATGGTGAGATTTTCTCTGATTTAGTGAAAACCTAAGTGGTTGTTCATATATGATTGTATATGCATAATATAAGGGGGAACTAAAGAACCGATCCGCTGAAGTTTGATGAAAATAATTCAATGTAGAATTTATGCAAGGAGATAGATATTGGTAACCTGCTCTGATACCATGTTAGACTAGGAAAATATGAAATAACATATAATAAAGAATCTAACTGGTCTAATATCTTATACAATGCATCAAATAAATCAATAGATCAAAAAATGAAAGAAATTAAAGAGAAAAGAGAGTCAAGATTTACATGGTAAAACCCCAATGTCAGGAAACATCCACAAAATTTGGTATCCTATTCTTCAGGAAAACTCTCCAATCTTACAATGCAAGAGCATCCCCACATATGCATTAGATTACATTACATTTTCACACCTAAATGGCCTCTTTCACCTTGATTATATATGAGAGAGTTAAAGGATAACAATTCCCATGATTCATGTGGGATAAGTCATTTTTGCAAGATAGATATTTATTGAAGAAGAACTTTACAAAATTACATAGGTATGTACATGAGACCACTAGGAAATCATTAACACATTCTAACAAACTTATCTTTTCATTTGGTTTGAAACTAGTTGCTTTTGCAAGTTGGGAAAGGATATAGAGTGCAAATAGGTTTGGACCCATGGTCTTGTATTAAAGGAATGCATAGGATATTTCCATAGTTGAT
>JASDQU011506663.1:38722-50871 GCA_032191745.1 Picea mariana | reverse complement strand
AGGGTCCTTCGGCACTTAGTGTATTCGAAGGTTTAAAGGAGTGAAAGGGAGTCAGAATAGTTGAAGTCCTAAAGGAGTGAAGCAATTGTGAACATTCTCCCACAGTCGAAAGGTGTCAGTAGATTCGTGAGGTTTGGAGGAAAGGCACTTCGGGGAAGGGCTTGTGCAAAGGTGGAAGAATCTCCAAGCCCGAAGGCTGGAGTTCATCGCAACCATTGATCGCGGAAGGGACATGCGTAAACAAATCGTTCTATTCAGAGGCATAGGTCTTTGGGAATAATGGGTCAAGTGAGAGTAGACCAGAGGTCATTCGAAGTCAGAGGTGAGGACTCATCCTGACCGTTGATTTAAGGGTGGACACATGGAGAAATCATGGGAGTTCAGGGGTATATCACTTCAGAATCTTGAAAGAGAATGTTGGTTGCCAAGAGTCTCGAAAGCCAGAATCTTAGATCCTTTTTGGTTAAGTCCCAGTTCACATAAAAAGGTTGTATGAGGAAAGGGGCCTAGAGGAGGGAGCTAGTGCCTATCATTTAAATTTATTTTTTTTTAAAGGGGAAAGAGCATCAGGAAAGAGCTCGCGGGTTTCAAAGAACCTGTATAGAGAACTAAGGAGGGCCTGTAAACTAAAATTTGGGTTCAACAAGAGCCTAAGAGTCAATCTGACTCTGAAATTGATTGATCCTTGACCGGGAGGTCGAGAATACCCTGGGAGAGGCAGGGGTTTTGTGTCAACTGCGCACAACGATCAACAAGCCACGACAATTGAAGACATGGGGAGAAATTTTCCAAGGATTTACGCAACCCTGGATAACAAGAAATATTAGTTTGAGTCACACATGATCAAGCTATAAGGTAAGATTAATGACCAACCCATTTATATTTTAATTCACTGAGGATCTAATCATAGTTATCTAGATCCTAATATGGTGGAAATATTCCAATTGTCAAGAAGCAAGATTGGAAAATCTTGGTTATTGCAGTTAGCTACAGGAGCAAAAAGGAGAATTAATGAGATAGTCAAGGCATGTCAATGGAGATGAATGAACTGCGCACAAAGGTTGATTTGAATATCATGTGTTTGGGCTCGTATGATTTCCTCATTTGTATGTATTGGTTGGATGAGCACCATGCTATCCTAGATTGTTACAATAAGGCGTCTACCTTCTTGGATGAGGAAGGGAACTTAAGAAAATTTCAAGGAATTCCAAAGGCTATAACTATTAGATAAATTCCAGCCTTGCAATTGAAGAAAATATACAAGAAAGGATTTCAAGTATTTGCAGCGCACATGGAAGAGGCATATAAGGATAACGTGTCAAACGTTGAAGAATGTGCACATGGAAGAGGCATCTAAGGCTAAAGTGTCAAATTTTGAAGAATGTGAAATGGTGATGAATACTAATTCTTGGTTAAATTATAAAAATGAATGAACACAAAATAATACTTGTTCGAATACCCTATATGTTTCTGAAGTGATGAGATTGCAACTCATATGAGGTCTTAACCCTAAGATGGATAGTCTGTAGAGACTTTAGGATCATATTGAGTCCTCTAAGGTTAGAATTCGAAGTCGAAGTCTTGTAAGACTCAAATAATTACTAAGTCCTTGAACAAACAGTTATAACTCTGTAAACCTTGAGTTGGTCGGAAAGGGACCACAGGCATTGATATGAATAGATCATGACCATTGATCGATGGTTATTCAAAGTCTTCATGTCAGAGAGATCCCTCGAGCATTGTAGGAAGGACTCCAAAACAAACCTATCAGAATGGGACCTTCAAGAGGAAATTTCATGTACTGTGAGAATAACCCCAATGAAGATATCTCGAAGTTAGACTAGTGCAAGTCGTAGATTCATGAACGAGAGGTATGGAATCATATTCCTTGATCATTACGGGCCCCACTAGTGAGTCAGAAGAATGAGAGTTGACAGGGAGTGTTTATGTGAAGAAGTGTGTCATTAGTTGTCTAGGTGAGTGTATTTTGGCACAAGTCTAGTTGTCTTGGCGTTGACTATTTTCAGAACACAACCTTGGTGTATTCAAAGAAACCCTCCGATGACCTAGAAGTGTGAGCCCGATGAAGGGATGTCAGGACGAGTGTCACTTACCCAAAGGTGGATGAGTCGAGTGAAGTATGTTTGGAGGGAGGACCTTAAGTTCTTAATCAAGGAGAAGGGTATATTCCTCGATACCTTAGTTTCAGAGTAAGGAAACTACTCGAATTGTTCTAGTTTCGAATGGAAGGCATCGAAGGGGCAATATTCTTTGATACCATATCTGTCGAAGGTAAGTCATAATAGTTCTAGTAAAGAGTCAGAGCGATGGCTCTACCAGTTCTAAGTGGAGTAGACTAATTTGGTGGCATAATTTCACAGGAACATGTGGATGAAACATGATCATTATGGAAGATGGTGAATGTGTCTAGGTGTCATATGGATGCCATGTGTCAATGTTTATATAGGTCAAATACCAAGGAAACTTAGAAAGGCCACTGAAGGGGTCGGGTATGTTATAGATCTGATAAAGAGAGAGTTGCGTGACATGACCATATTTGGCGGTTGGGTACGTTACATCCTAGAAAGAGGGAAAAGACTAAGATGAGATATTTTCTCTTGTCGCTAGATACACTTCTATCAGATCCATTATCTCTCTTGTTGCTTCCATGGTATGGAATCTACATCAAATGGATGTGAATATATCATTTCTCAATGGATTGATTGAAAAAGAAGTGTACATAGAGCAACCTCAAGGTTTTGAGGTGCACCAAAGAGAGTCCCATGTTTGTAGATTAAAGAAAGCTTTGTATGGACTCAAGCAAGATCCAAGAGCTCAATATGCACAGATCGACAGAGACTTGATGATACTTGGATTCTCCAAGAGCTATGCTGATCCAAACCTTCATTACAAGTTTTTGAATGATGTACCTGTGATTCTACTACTATATTTTGATGACTTATTTATGATATGTGCAGAGCCTATCACTATTCAGTGTAAGAGGGAGCTAGCCTCTGAATTTGACATGAAGGTGTTATAGCAAGATTTGCCTCACCTTATGTAATCTTGCATAGAGGGCCTTACTCCATTTACCTGTGCAGACTTCTCTTCCCTGTTACTAGAATCTAGAGACAAAAATACAATTTTTTCCACTTGTATGCATATTGCTCACTCTACAACAAGCGTATACGCAGGCTGCTCCACTACAGCCCACGTACATCGGAATTTGTGCCAGAAAATGAAATTAAATGTCGAGTTTACATGTCAAGACAAGAGATCTCTAATCCTTGGCCTTATATATACTAGAAACATTCTGACTCGACCCTTAAGTTCCATTCTGAAGGCTATAAAGAGTCCAATTCTGAGCTATGGAAAAGGAGAAAGAATTCAACTTTGAAATCAAAGTTACTCTGGATAAATTATTTAATTCATATTGAGTCTGCATCCCTTTGTCCTTTAAGTCTGAACACATTGTTCAGCCCCCAAGCTCTTCCCTTATTGATGAAGAACCTTATTGTCTCTTTTCTATGAACTTGCCTTTGGTGGAGGATTGAAGTGGTGGAGGCCCAACTGGAAGGAACTTGGTTTCTCGGTTCCGAACCGTGCCGACACAGAAGTCTGTAATATTTTCACTTATGTTGATCATTATTAATAGAAATACTCTCTTCTCGTCCAATTGATGTCTCGCAAATATATGAATTATTATCCATGGGTGTATTTGTTATGTATATTGATGGATTATGCTATCTAATGTGCTAACCTTTTATATTTCCACCATATGCTTGTTTTTGCTTGTTTGTTGAGAACTTGTTGTAGGAATATATAGCTTTGGGTCAAAGTGTTCAACGATGGACATCATCAAACATCTAGACGTCTGGACGAGGTAGGACTCTTTCTTATCTCGCTTACACATTGGTTTATATAGCATGTTTCTGGGATAGAGTTGATTTCTGCAGTCATTTCCGTCTGTTTTGGTTCACCCTAGCCATAGAGAGATTTTTGTCGTAACAGAAGGATCTTGGTCTCATGCACTATTATTTGGGACTAGAAGTATGGCAGAAGCCTAGTGAAATCTTCCTAGGTTAAGGAAAGTATGTTTTGAAGATCCTTCAGAAGTTTGGGATGATGAATTGCAAATCCATGGAAATTCCCATGGTGACAAACCTGAAGAAGTTGAGAGACTCTGATTCTGATCTGGTAGACCCCTCCATGTACCGGCAATTGATTGGCTCATTGATGTATTTGGTTAATACCAGGCTAGACATTTGCTTCGATGTGAACACGTTGAGCCAGTTCCAGGTGGAACTGAGACATGATCATTGGATAGCCACAAAACATATTTTGAGATATTTGTGTGGCATGCTAAATTATGGTTTAATATATGTCTCAAACAGTGATGTACAATTGTAGGGATATACAGATTCCAATTGGGTAGGGAGTGCAAGTGACATAAATATTACTTCTGGTGTATGTTTCAGTTTGGGCTTTGCTATGATATCTTGGGCTAGTAGGAAACAAAAGTTTATCAGACCCAACACTGGAGAGGAAGAGTATATTGCAACTTGTGATGCTTGTACGAAAGAAATATGGTTTTGTAAGCTGGTTTATGGACTATTTGGCCAGGCATTGGAATCGACCATGATATATTGTGATAATCAAATATATCTGAAGATTTCAAAGAACCCTATGTTCCATGACAAGTCGAATCACATTGAGATCAAGTACTACTACATCTGTGATAAATTCCAAAAGAGAGAAGTGAAGCTCCAATATATATCCAACAATGAGAAGATAACATATATTCTGATGAAGCCCTTGTCTAAAGGGAAGTTTGTATAATGCAGGGACAAGATGGGGTTTGTGGAGATTACTCCCTTAGTTGAGAGGGAGTGATGATATTATTGCATTTTGGATAGTCAGTGTGCTGTTGGACTAACATTCTCCATGTGGAGAATGGTCCAAGTTGGGCAGATTGTTGATGTATCATGGAATGACAATTTTTGCAGAAAATGGTCCAGGACTGATATTCTCTTGTGGCATAGATGGTGACCTGATCAAGATGAATGGTATGCCCCCTATGGCATGAATGGTCAACTGATTAGGGAGGTTGGTACAAGACTAACATTTTCTCTATGACACATATGGTGACCTGATTAAAGAAAGAGGTATGGGACTGGCATTCTTCTATGTCACATGTAGTGACCTGATTAGAATAATGGTCCATGTAGCCCATGGAATGACTTTCAACATCTGGAAGGAATAACATTATTCATGTGGTGCAGATGGCGATCTGATCATAATGAGTGGTCCTTGTATTCATGGGACACTTTGTTGAGTGCGTGACAACTGTGGGACACTTATTTGAGTGTGTACCATTGGTGTAGACTGTGTGTCTCTAGATAGCAGTTGTGTGCTACTAAGGTGGTTGTGTACCATTGGTGGAGACTGTGTGTCTTTGGACAATAGTTGTGTTCTACTATGGTGGTTTTGTACCACTAGCAGCGATTGTGTGTCATTGGACGATATTATTGTGCTACTAGCAGTGGTTTTGTACCACTAGTGATGATTGTGTATCACCAGATAATAGTTGTGTACTACTATCGCTTGGCATTGTCATGTTCTATTGGATGACATTATAGTAGTTGTGTGCTACTATTTGATTACCATGGAGACTACTAGATCACTTGGGAGCAATTGTGTGCTTCTTGATTGCAGAGACTATGATGGATGATTTGAGCTATGGATAGCATGGTAGTAGTTGTTTGACACTAGTCGATTGCAGAGTAGTTAGTGCACTACTAGATGAAACACATCGTGGAAAGATACCTCCCTATCTAAGAGGGAGTGTTGATGTTTCAGTAGCTGCAGGAGGAACTTTCCTCTAGACAACCTTTCTTAGAAGAGAAGAAGATTTCAGAAGTCCAAGAAGACCATTGAACAATAGGATAATATCTCAGAGAGAGTCATTTGGCTCAAAGGGAGAGCTGCAAAGGAAGTTTCTCCTCATTTGAGGTGGGAGAGAGACATCTCCAAGGATTGATAGACATGTGTCATGAGTTTAGGGTGAAGTTTGTATACTTCAGAGACAAGCTTGGCATGATGTAGAATGTCTCCCTCACTGAGATGGAGTGTTTATGTTTGGGCAACATCGAGAAGACATTCTCCTAGATTAATAATTAATAATATAATTATTCTAGTTATGATATAAGGCATATTAGATATATATAATAAATAAGTAGTTATTTATTATCCAAGGGACGCATCCTTTCATGGATGGTCACCATATGTTCTATATATACTTCACATTCATCATTATAATAATGGATAGATCACACACATTATCTCATATAAAATTCAACAGGGAGGGCTTGATTCAAATTTTTGGCGATGATTAAAGAATTATAGCATTCAAAGGTTCAACCCAAAGCTTCAAAAATAAGATAAAAAAAAACCATCGACTAGAAATAAAATTTTGTACAATCTAAATGATAATGGGAGGGAGTGATTTGGAAATTGGGACGAGGCTCAATAAAATAAGGAGAAGAGAGAGACCAATTTTTGAAGTTGGGACTTATTTAGAAAATTGGGGAAGGAAATTTTGAGGATAAGGAGACTTTTGATTCAAAAAGAAAGGACCATTCAAATGAAGAAAATAAGGGTAGATGTTGAAGTTTGACATGACTTTGAAATCAAGGGAGGGGAATGTGAGCGAAATAGAAAAAGTGGTCCCAAGTTTTGTTCAAAACATAGGGGGTTTGTTGAGGGCACAACATAAGGATTCATGGTCTGCAACAAGAATAGGTATGTGGTAAAAATTTGTTGGGAATGTGTTGTATTTTTTGGCCACTAGTTTTTCAACTCATTATAATCTAATCTCGGTTAAGGGATTAGGGGCATAATCTAATTTGGGTTAATGGATTAGGTTTTTGGATGTTACATAATACCTAAATATTGTATTATGTATAGTCAAGTTAATACAATGAAGACGATAGAGGTGTGACTCTAATATTTGTTGGTTTTCTCAGTTAAGGGTTTCTAAGGTAAATCTTTGTGTACTATGTGTATGTCATTGTTCTTCATTCTGTTTTTCTTAAAAATATGTATACATTGTTTCACTTCAAAAGTTTAAAACTTACACAATTTGGAACACTAACTAACTCTTTGACAATAACTCAGTAGCAAGATGGAATATAGCAATAATAGATACTTAGTCGCAATATGAAACACAAGTTGACTCTTTAGCGATCACATAAATATTGAATATAACAATAATAAGTATTTGAAAAGATGTGGTATCAATTGCTGCATCATCAACAAGAAGATAGACCATCCTATTGGAACAATTATATATTCAACAACAATAAGTATTTGAAAAGATGTGGTATCAATTACTGCATCATCAACAAGAAGATAGACCATCCTATTGGAACAATTATATATTCAACAACAATAAGAATGCTTCAATAGTAAAAAGAACATTGCAACGCGTTGTAGTGATTTGGGGAACTTCATGGTAACTAGTAAATGTTGAAGGAATCGGCAAGTCAATAGCAAGGAGATCTTTAGCTTCTTAATTCTATAACAACTTTTAGGATGGCTAAAGTTGAGTAGCTTTGATTTTTTTTTTTTAATGTGCAATAGAGACCCACAAAAAAAGTTTTTTTTTTCCATGATGTCTACCATCTAATGGCACCCTCGAGGAGGTTTTCACCACAACAATTATTGAATTTGTAAAAGAGAATTGGCTAGCACATTGGTTTTCAAAGAACTAGCTAGCACATTGGTTTTCAAGAACACCGACACTACATTGGTTTTCAAGAACACCGACACTCTAAAGAAGTTCCTGTCCAAATATTATTATTTTACCTTTATTGACTAAAGGTGATGATGCCTTTGATCACACTAAGACGTTGTGGTTGTGATTCTAATCCTAACACCAACTTCTCCTTACACAACGGCTTCTTATAAAACTTCAATTGRTGGCCATTAACCAYGAGTGGAGTTCTATCCTCCTCAATAGTGAATATTTTTAACCATTGTTGTAGATGGTGTCAACTTCATAAGCACCTAACCAATGAGTTCAAAGTTTATCTTTGAAGGCCTTAAAATAGAATATTATATAAGTGCCCAATCACCACTTTGATAATGCTTAGTTTTAATGAAGTGATCATTCCAATTGATCCTTTAGCACTAGACAACTTTTTTATGGAAGAGTGCAAGTGACTATGATTGAGAAAAGGTTCTTGGGTCGTTGAATTAAAAGTTGTGTCGACTTATTTTTTTATTGTGTTAAAGTTGTTTGATTTTTTTGTTGGAGGAAGACATGAGAGAACTTCTAAGTATTGAAAATGATTTTGGGAAAAGATTTTATTTAGATGAGATTTGCAATTGTAGCCAAATTAGTTTGTGTTTCTTTTTCTAATTAAAGAAATGATAAGCGTATTATAAAACACAAATAAAAGTTATATATGAGTTTTGCAATTGTAGTCAAATTAGTTTGTTTTTCTTTTTCTAATTAAAGAAATGATAAGCGTATTATAAAGTTAAAAAAAAGTTATAGCTAAAAGTAGAGGTGCATGTGAGGTAAATTTTTTTGGTTATATAGAGAATCGAACTAGTTAAACAATCAACAATGTTTTGATTTATTTGTAAACAATAATAAATATGGTAATTGATATTGTGCCCAAAAAAAAAATCCACACCTCTTAACATATATATTTTTTGTGAATAATAATATTATTTTGACATAATTTTTTTTAGTTATATTTTTTAGTATAATTTTTATCTTTTTGAATTTTATCTATATTTATTAATATCATTTTCATCTTCTTTAATGAGTTTAGAAATTATGTGTATTGCCATAGTATTTCACTAAACCCGTTGCTCCCTGAGGCAAATATTAAAGATATTGTAAAGAGTTTGGAATCAATGGAGCCGAGTTTCGAGATGTTTGGAACTAGAACCATCTAACTTGTGAGCGACAATAAGAAAGAATTTTTATGTATATATTGAGAAGAAACTTTGACTCGGTTTATCTAATCAATGATTAATGGTTTATCCAGTCAATTTTTTTTTTTAATATAATTGTTACTTGTACAATTTCCTCATGCGGATGTTGTGGGTTGTAGTTTGCCAACCTTATTGCAATGGAGTCTTGCTCATATTAAATCTTCCATATATGTGGTTTTGTTGTATAAAAAATGGATGGGTTTGGATTTTACGTCTCGTATAGGTCTTTCTTGTGATTACAAAATCAAGTTGAGAGATAGGAATTTTATTTTTTAAATAATTAATATATAAATGTGTAATGGTTGGCATTACTAAATGTAGATAATACATAGGTCCATTATGTTTCATAAAAATATATATAGTGAGTTGGCGTTATCAACATCCAAAAGGAAGGCTCCTTGAAAATGTCTTTGTGGATGATGTGTCACTTATCAAGAATGTAGAAATAGGCCCACATGGGTGTGAGTGCTTAGGGAAGAAATGATTCATATTATTTATATTTTAACTCAGTGGGTTTGTAATTATATTGTTATTTGATTGACTGTTTTTGACCATCCAAAGTACCATGTTTATAGTGGAAAACATTATCTACTGACAAACTCTCTTGATTTACCCTCCCAACTCGCCTAGTTGATAACGTTTGCCACTAGAGATATTGGTTGATATAAAAAAGTTGCATCGCAAAAGATTGGTGTATACCCCTCCGTTAGATTAGTGTAATTGTTAGGATATTATTATATTTGGTGACATGTAGTATATATTGCATTTGATTTAGGTAGTAGTCTAATTGTTATATGTTTTAATTTTTATTTGGGATATTTTTTGTTTAGTTTTGTTTGAAATTTAGCAAGAAATTGTTGGATTTGTATATTTATTTGGTATTAATGGGTTATTAATTTCAGTTGACTCACTTTAACATTAGCATTTTGATCAAAGTTTTAATTAAACATATTTTTTTAATTATTTGATTTTTTTTCCTTGCATTTGATTGGATAAAGTGATTGATCTCTTATTTTGTGGATGTCGAAATTGGTATTGGTAATGTAGTTTCTCATTTATTAGCATTTAACTATTTCTGTGTAATATCAACAGTGCATTAAATAGGGGTTTTGATTTTGGTTAATATTTCCTAGCATCCCATTTACTCCAACCCTGCCAAGTGTTTGAGACACCTGATAAAGGTGGTATCACTAAGGCATCTGCAACATGCAAGTAAGAGGGTCTGGAAAACTGACCCTTCACTTCTCCAATGCTTCTAAGTAGTGATTCTTAAGTGTGCGAGGGTGTTGGCTATCTAAGTTGGGCACTCTAGATCCTTCCTTTAAAGAGTTTGGGATTTCCCTTTCCATTACAAAGAGATTCAAGAAGGATAACATGTTATTTGATGGGCTTGGGCTGCTTTAGCTCATATCTTGACATATACTTCTTCATCATCTTTGGATTTTTTTCCACTAAGAGAAGAGGTTATTTCATTCCATATTTCAAATTCTTTAATTCCCTCTCTGAAAAAATCAATATGTTGTGAATACCAAGTTCTTTAATTCCTCTAAAAATGTCATTATGTTACGCATACCTATGCATTCCTTTAGGTATTAGGAAGATTTTTTGCTTTTTACAACATTGTATGCATGTTTGGGGTTGTCCATGCTTATGAATGTCCTTGCAAATGAAAGTGGAGTTGGAATTACTTCTTCCTTTGTTGTTGAGTTAACTCCAATTCCAATTAATTTTGATATTGGTTTGACTCAAATAATGTGGTGCTACTTTCTCCAATTACTCATAAAGAACCTTGCCTATTAAGTCATTTTGTTGTTGATTATATGGATGTTGGACTCCTTTTCAATAGTTCTTTTTCTCAACCAATAGGTGTTTGGTTCAAATGAAACTTGGTATGTTCCTCTCTTTACACCCTCCAACTTGCTTCTTATTTCTCCATAGTTGTTATAGGCTAATACCATAGGAAACTGCTAACATTGTTACACTTGAAGCCCAATCCAAATGCAATATGCCATAGCATATCTCCTTTGTAGATTTTACCCTTTTCTTTTGTATACAAATATAACCATATGCATAACATAGGGATAGCTAGAAAGGTTTCCCAAAAATCAAAGGTAAAATTTTTCATGGAGAGAACCATTAGAGGAAAGTTACATATGGTAGGGTGTTATGAGATTGGTAGATATACTATATGCTAAAATAAAATGAACAAATATTTTTTTATTCGTGATAAGTAACTTGAATTGATGTAGCCCAAGTTTAATTGGTTAGAGTTACATAAAATGTGGTGGCAGTGCCAACAATTTTTTCTCTTACCAACATGATTTGCATATCAAATTTTCTAAATAGATATTCTCCGTTGGATTGAAATGTAGAACCTCGAGATCATATTAAAACCAAATGATGTCACATTTAATGAACTTTTCCTCTAATTCCTACATTACTCTTTTCCATATTCAATTCTAGGAAATAAATATGATATGTATATTGTCATGGATATTCTACTAGAATAGTTCAACACAACAAATCTTGCAATATTCTGAAATATTTTATTATGCAATTTATTTCCTTAGATCCCAGATTTGCTATTACTAGATTAATGCTCAAATTTCTAGAAATAACTAAAATATAAAAATGAAAGAAAAATAAAATGAACACACCATCCACGAAAATGAACATAAGATGTGACTTGGGAAACACAATACGTGAGAAAACCCAACTAGAATGTGAGGCCTATCCTTTGCTCTATTTTCTTCAGTTATGAAATGCAAGTACAAAGAAAGGGGCACTCTCTATGGAGTTTTATTTAACACTATGTCTTGAATGGATGCTCTAGAATATTCTACTACATATGTTATGCTATCAAATCCCACTTATAGATGCTCTATTCAACTATGAATAAAGTACACTGATAAAGAATGGAAACCCCTCGCTTTCTAACGACTTAGTATTTAACATTTCTTGATAGCCATCTAGGGTTAGGGTTTTTTCATTTCTTAGTCCTCAATTAATGTTAAGGTTTTGACCCTCTAGAATCTTCTTAAAATTCCACACATGACCAGCCTCACATGCGTGAGTAATGTGGCATCCACTCAATACCATGATGGAACAATGTAGGTCAAATTGAAGGACACATACCTTTC
>JASDQU011506663.1:7338-27641 GCA_032191745.1 Picea mariana | reverse complement strand
TAGTTCATATTTTGTTACTGTATTCTTTTGTAAACCATTTATGTCCCTACGCATTTCTTCACCTTCATCAAGAGTCCAAGTAAGATTTTCTGGAGGCTTATTTGGTGTATAAGTTCCCTTTTTTGGTGGCATGTTGGCCAAGTATCACTTTAAACCTTGATTTTGAGGTGGTTCTTCTAGAAAATATTCCTTTTATTGTATCTCCAAAATTTCAGCCCTTCTGAGAAAGAAAATTTCTTTTCTGTAGGTCTCTGATATTTTTTCTCTACAATGCCACAGGTCTGATCAAAATTGGATGTGCCAAGTGGAATTTACAGTAACTTCCCCACAACTTGGTGATTTGTTTCCTTTCCAAGAGATCTCACTTGTATAGCATGCCCCACACAAAATAATTGATATAAAATTCTAAAAATCATACCCGAACTGCTATGTTCTGTCCACTATCCAATGTGACTGGTCTCACTCAATTTGGATACTCTAGGAAGAATTTATGATTGTTTTACCCAAAACACCTGCTTGAGACTAGTCAGATACCCTATCTTTCATAGGGTTTATCTACAAATGTAAGATGACCCAGAAGATGAAATTGTTATCACATATACATTACTAATTTATGTGAATATCCTCTAGATTTTAGGGTTTGAAACGTTATAGAAACAATTTTATAGAGAAAATTCCACAATGACTCAATTCAAGATGATTCGAGAACCCTATCTTAGAAAGGATGTATATCCGAAAGTATAAGGCCTCAGGAGATGAAATTTTAACCCAATGTACCTTGATTCATCTAATAAATATTTTCCATGACATTCCTTCTGAATCATTGTAGAAAAAAAATTATAGCGAAAATTCCAAGGTGTCTAAAATGTAGTAGCGAAACCCCAAGACCTTGAGCTCTGATACCATATGTTAGGAACCAAATATCAATATAGCATAGAAAAACCTTAGAATAAGTACTCAACACCATGAAAAAGAGACAAATTCAAATAATAAGCCTCTTTGAGGGGGAAACCTCCTTATGCCCACATAAATGTTCAATTACAAGATGATTCCAAATGGAAATGTCTCCTTGGTATATATAGGAGACTAGGAGGTATAATTACAACTAATGGACTAAAGTCAACATAAATAAAATAACATTACTAATGTAATATGCCCCAATTAAGGGGTAATGAGCCACTATTTAGGGCTTAACACCTTCATGATACTACAACCTTCTATTCATTCATGGTATTTGTTCTTCTCGCCTGTACAACAAAAATGTTAGTGAAAATTACAGAAAGGTATTTTGAGGAAAAGTAAATACTATATCTAATGAAAAAAAAAGGAGACCTAGCTCTACATACTTGTTGATAGTGGTTAAGTCCTAGACAACAAAGACATGGCTATGAAATATTGTTTAATCACATTTTTTTATATATGCATATGGTGGAAATTTTGGTGGAGCACTTTAGCAAGGTGACAATGCAATGGCTATGCATTGATTAATGGGATCAGTGGCTGACTTACATATGTTATAATGTTGGTGGCTCATGGAAGTGATGGCTTGCATTTTTATGGTGATTATGCTATGTTTCAGTTAAAATTTTGATGATTATGCTATACATGATCGTTGGATTGTGTAGTGGTCGAGTGATTTATTTGGTTATATCAGGAATGTAAACATGGGTGGTGCATTTGGAAAAGTGAATGCAAATGGTTGGATTATTATGTGGACTTGGATTATACTATGGTTTGAATGTGTTGATATTATCGATGTACTAGTTGATTAATGGTGTTAATGGATGACTCGTTGGCATGTACTATGGAGTAAATGAGATATGGGTGGAGGCGACGTGCATTTACTGCATGACACCTTTACCCTTCTCGTTGGTCGCCACCCTAGTTGGACTGTTGTTTTGATCTCGCTGTTGTGTTCACACTCCGGAATTCTAGCATGGTGAAACCGCTCGACCACCTCTCGTCTTAAGGATTTCGATTAGAAGGTATGTCTCTTTTGGCCATTCTTGACTTCACTCTGATTATGAAATGGTTTTGGCTCAGTTGTGTGGGTTTGTGTTTGTCCCAAGTGCTGCAACTGTGTGGAATTTTGGATTCGAATGAAAATAGATGGTTAGACTCGTATCAGTTTAAGTTCGTTGGTTTTTTAGTCTTCTTGGGTAATAGTTCTTTATTACTATTGCATGTCGGTTGAAGGGTTTTGTTTAAAATCATGGCTGGATGATTGTCTTCTCAATTATTGGGTTTGATTAAGAGCCTTGTTTCCTTATTCGGCCTTGTCAAGGGACTGCCTCCCGTCCACAAGCATCACAGCCCCTTGCGCATACACCTTCGGCCTCAAAGTCTCACTGAAGTTAGCTTTGTTCCTCCTATGAAGGCTACTATGAAAACCCTAAACCTTCTCGACCGAGGTTGCATAGGGAAACTGTCGAGCCTGTCAAGTGATTTCCAGTCACCATGGTCTATTACCTTGGATTCAGGCTCACCCATGGGTCGTATAGCCATTATGTTGGTTTAGTTTCTTGTCACTACCTCTGTGATAATGACATGAGCCCCGCATTTCCAATTGCACTGCTAAGGGTCACGGTCACTAGCCTGTTGTCAAAGAATCATTTTTTTGTTATGAAAGGGCCTCTGTCATTTTTTGTTTTGGTTCGGAGGTACATACCATTATCACACTTGTTTGGTTTATTTCTTCCCTCACCATAGTGTTGAATTGTTGGTTATTATACAACTGTTAGAGTGTTGCTTATGATGTTCGGATAATGGTTGGCATTAGTCACAGGGGTTTGGTGTTGTCACACATGTCGCGTCCTGTAGGTGATGTATTGAGAATTAGAAGACTGGATTGAATATGTTTACTGCATATTTTTACACTTGAATGCGTGTAGCCTGGTCACTCACAAATGACTAAATAAATGGACCAAAATGAATTTTTGAGTTATGCCATGGTTATATATATTGATGCGTGGTTATGGGAATTATAACACTGTGGAATTCTCTCAGTCGTGCACCACGTATAATATGGATGGCTTGTCCTATATGCCCAGTGATACCCCCAAATTCTAAGTGTGTTTGTCTTTTGCGATGGATCACTGTTGATGACAGTTGTGTGGGACTTTTGGCCCAGTTTTGAATAACACTAAGATATTTGTTTTTTTTATAGTGGAATAGCTACATGGTTTCGAAAATTTGTTTCTGCATATCCTGTGTCTAAGTGATGACTGTTGGTTGTATAGACAATTGCCTTTCAGGCGTGGCATGTGAGGTGTTGATTATTTTCATATTTCTATTGCATATATATGTATGGGAACGTATCATTATAGATATTGATTGGCTCTGTAGAGACTCCATTATTATTTTTGGAAAACACCACTTTCAAATACAAACGTAGATTGGGGAATGTATGGAATGGTGGATACAGATTGAGTGTTGTTGTTGACTGTTATAACATGCAGAATGTAAGAATAAAGGGAACATAACCTCCTACAAATTGTCTGAAGTACTTATGTTTTGTGATAACACTGTGTTGGATATTAATGGAAAGTAAAATTAAACAAATGCACAAGAATTATTACTTAGTCATATGATTGTTAGTTGATGCATTTTTTCCTTACTGCAAATATGTTATGCATTGCTTGATTAATATCATGAACAGTAAATGTTTTCTTTCCCCCTCATTATCTCATTTTTCACTAATTATAAACCCCTCACATATCCCATATTCATTTTGTTCACCCACTGTTTTGATATTGATCACAACTAAGGAAGATTCTATGTTAGATTGGATAAAAGTGGCAGAATTCTATGTGGATTGCAGTAAGGTTTATTGGTTTGTTTACAGTTGATTGTTGTTATCATTGAGCAGTGAGCATATCTCTTCCCTTTCATTATATCATATTTTCACTAATTACAAAATCCTCATGTATCCCTGAACATTTTTTCCACCCCCCTGTTCATTGATTAACGTTAAAACAATTTGTATGGATTGGATTGCATGAGCCTGATACATTTTGATCCAAATCTATTTCATATTTTAAGAGTTGTCCTGCATGGCTATTCAAAGAGATTATTTTCTAATCGATTACACACGCATGATTCTTCGGTTGGATTGGGTAGGAAGTAGCTCTACCTAGGCCTGAAAGGTCTCCTTTCCAAGTCCCGCAATGACAGGTTGACTTCATGGATTTTGGACATCATGTTTTATTTTGAATATATGGAGTATTATTTTTGAAATAATTTCAATTTTCATGAGTTGAAATTGCCAAAAGTATATATGTTGATGGGAGGCACAAGGAAGTCTGTTTTCTTAACTAATGGATTATGTTATGATGGTAGGATAGTTATGAACTAAAGGAAGTCACAAGGGGTCCCACCTACTAGTTATTATTTAATGATGATCCTTATTATAATTACTACTGGTCCCCCCAACTAAAAGTTAGTTAAGGCCTTATGTTAACTTAACTAATAAGTTAGTTCAACTACTCTAACCAATTCTAAATTTCGAGGTTTATTGCCAGATAATCCACAGTTGGTGTCATTTTTGTCATCGACGTTTCGAATCCAAATTGGGATTCATCATCAGGACAAATCATCCGTTACAAAGCTTGTTGATCTTGGTCAATTAATAGTAGATGCAGGACAATTTTGAGATTGTAATTAGGTCGGCTATCTGTAACACCTTATTTCTAGAACTAAGGAAAAATTAAAAACAATTTAGAGTTAATAAATGATGATAATTAAGGTAATTGATAATATTTCATAATTCTAGGTTTTCGATAATATTATATATAAGTCTAGGACTTTATTAGTGTTCAGTTATAAATATAAAGGTCTAGGGTTAGAATTAGATTGATTTTAATTGATTTATTATTAGTACTAGGGTTTCTTAAATGGATTTAAGTTTAGGTATTATGTTTAAGTATTAGTTTTAAGTGATTATAAGTTGAGTTTAAGAATTAGTTATAAGTGATTGTAGTTTAGTTTAAGAATTAGTTTTAAGTGATTATAATTTTAGTTTAAGAATTAATTTAAGTGATTATAGTTTTTAAGTGTAAGATTGTGTATTTTTACTAGGGCTTCTTTAAATGGATTTAATATGATTAATTTTTAAGTGTAAGATTGATTTTAATTGATTTATTGATAGTACTAGGGTTTCTTAAATGGATTTAATATGATATAATAGGGTGAGTTTAAGTTTAGGTATTATGTTTAGTTTAAGAATTAGTTTTAGTGATTATAATAAAACTAGGGTTTCTATAGGATAAAGTAGTGTAAATTGTTATATATATAGATAAGCTAGGGTTATTAAGAAATTTACTAAACAGGGTTAATTCATGTTTTAATAAGATTTTGTATTATTATTAGGTCTAGGTGTTAAGTTTAATTAGTTTAGAAGTGATTATAATAAATCTAGGGTTTCTATAGGATAAGTTAGTGTAAGATTGTGTATTTGTTATGTTTTTAGTATATCAGTTTGATAATGTTATATATAAATAAACTAGGTCTAAGTATTATGTTTAATTTAATAATCAGGTTTTAAAGTTATATATATATATATATATATATATATTATTAGGTCTAGGTATTATGTTTAATTTAAGAATTAGGTTTTAAGCGATTGTGAAAAAACTAGGGTTACTAAAGGATAATTTAGGTCTTAAGTGATTTGGGAGTGTAATTAGTAGTGTATAATATAATCTAGGGTTGGAAAGGTAAAAATGAGTATTAGTATATAAAGTGTCATTTAGGTTTTAAGTGATTGTGAAAAAACTAGGGTGTAAGATTATGTTTAATTTAAGGAGAGGGACATGAGGGAGGATAGAAGCACAAAGCATGCTAAGGTTTTCTCTTTGAGTTATGTTGAGATATTTCAGTTTTCATTTATTCATATATTCATCATAGCCTCATTCTCTTTTGTGATAGCAGGGTCTTATTGTAGACAACAACATTTAGGGCTGAATCAAATCATTCAGACACTTGTTCTTCAAAGGTGTTGATCTATCTTTGATAGTCTATGTAGACTTGTCTGTTTGTGAATTAACTTTCATGATTGATAAAGGCTATTGTGCAGAGTCGAGTGGGAAACAATCTGTGGCAAGATGATCCATCTTTTAGAGTTCAGTTTTTGTTTTCTGTCAGAGGTCCTTTTGTATGTTCCATTGGGGATTTCTAAGTTTGACTTTGGTCCAAGATTTCTATGTGAAGTTTTGTAAAGACAATGACTCTTTGGTGAATTTAAATGAAATAAGGGATTTCTTTATGTCTCATCTACATTTATTATGACCTTGGTGTCTTTACTTCTGTTCTTACATTTATTATAGCAACTGATATTTTCTGAAAAATACATAAAAAGTAAATTTCCAACAAGCTTTTTGTTGATAAAATACTAGCCTAAGAACTTGTAATTAATACTTGTGAGTTAGGATATATTTCTTTTTTGGCTATAAACATAGGGTGATATTCCCATCTACTTTACTTTAGCCAAGTAAAGTCTGAAAGTGCTTGAGTAAGATCAATTCATATCTTGTCCTCAACAAGGTGGTGATGGTTCCATGTGTCATGTAGAGATGATTCCGCATGTCAAGAGGATTTGGAACACGTAGGTGAAAATCCAAGAAAATATGGGTCATTCATCGAAGTTTGAAAGATCAGAAATGATATATGGTGGTCAAGAATGGCGATGATGACAAAGAGATCGATGATGTAATGAGAGTTGTTGATCAGGGGTGAGTTATATTTAATCCCCACTGTATATTTCTGAAGAACCCCTTATAGTTTAAATAATGGATGATGATGTCATGGGTGACATGGCATGCCAACATATCTAGAGGACGATGGGTGTTAGCACCTGGTTCATTGTAAGGTCAAGGGTGGGCCCTATTGGGTCTAGAACGTTGGATGGTTATTTTACAATCTCCAACCGTTGGATCTATGGGAAGAGAGATATGGATCATTCATCGCAAATGGAAGATTTGGAAAGGTTATGTGTTGGGTAAGAATGTCAACAACGAAGGAGGAATCAACGCGATGAGGATCATTGGATCTATGGGCCAGTGGATCTATTCCATTGAACTAGATGCAATGTCATCGGAGAAAAACATAATGGAAGGGTGGGCATTATGTTCCAAGCCCTATAGAATCATCGACTCAATTAGAGTCTTTGGATGAGAGGCACGTGGACCGTTGGATCTAGAGTAAGCCTGACTAATGGATCATCATTGGAACTTGTGGTTGGGTCTTTTCAACCCATGGAAATAAAACCCTGACGACGATGATTAGAGGTTATGTGGGATTGGAATGAGGGTTCAAAGAACTATGTGGTCAACACCACGTTAGAGCCATAGTTATGCCACATTGATTGACACTTAGGATAGGTATCCATGTGGATGCCATGTGGAAATGAGGTGGTAGTGGCCAATGAGGCTCGATAACTTTTTAAAGCCATAACATTTGATCCAAATATTGGTTTTGAGCATGATGATAGTCGTTAGAAATCTCTTGACAAGTAGAAGAAAATGGTACCCTCAAAAAGAGGTATTTAGATGATTGAGAAAATGTGAATATTTAATACCCCATACCTTAAAATGGCACTTGGGGTTTGGGTGTGTTACAAAGTGGTATCATAGTAGGATACAAAACAAGGCCAGGATGGTTCGGAGATCAGTCAAAGGAGTGGTATAATAAGGCCAAGATGAGCCTTTTGGAAAGAGTTTCTCTGCATTTAAAAGCTTGTTTTTTATCTACAAAAATCCCTTGAGGAGGAGGGTAGTAGATTGAAATTTTATCTTAGAAACTCTTATTGAATTACAATAGAGGAATATTGTTGTTCTTTTATCAAATTGATAACTAATCTTACAAGAGTAGGAATAAGCTGATAGGAATTAATGGTGGAATCCTATTATAGGATTGTATGAGTGAAATAGTGGTTGTAATACTTCCTGTAAGTACAAACCATTAGAGTCATGGTTATTGGGATTGTGGTTTATATAAGGGATAAGATCCTTGTGAGAAATAACTTGTTATTAAAGGAATTTGGTAGGGATTGATATGACCCATGGAAGTATTTAGTACTGATTAAATAAGAGGCTAAATCATGTTTGTATAAGTCCTGACGTCTAGAGGATTGGTGAAAAGTTGTAAGGTCATTTTATTTGACCCATAATGGATGAAGCTTGTTGTTGAAATAACCTAGTTAAGGAGAGAAAAAAAATGAGTTCTTTGAACTGATGATAGTCCTCATTAAAGGTTGAAAATGACATAAACATATGAGCCATTTTATGAGCTCATGGATATACACAAATGTGCATAGGCCTATTAACATGAGTACTTGTTTATGCATGGAAATGAAATATGAAGACATGCTATAAGCATGTATGTAACATGAAAATAGGCATAGTATAACCTGTAGTGGGTTGTAAGGTATTGTCTATTGATGGACATTTTAGAAGAGAATGACATGATGATATCAAGGAAAATAACAACATAAATGATATGTTAATAATGTTAATGCCTAGTGCCTTATGATGATAGGGTTGAAATGATAAAATAAATATTGATATAAAGACTAACAAAGGTAGTGTTGGAGCATTACCAGATGACCAATGGGTCGGGATTACATCTAGAGGTGGATGAAAACCACACAGGAACATATGGGTATGCTCGTATAAAAATAAAGGGGAATCTAGGAAAGGGTTTCCTTGGTAGAGGTCTATGGACCCAGAGTGAATTGAGGCATGAAGGGAGGTTAAAATTATTATCTTGTTGTCTTGGGTAATGCTGTAAATTGCCTAGTCTATGAATTTTGAATTACAAATTTCTTGACTAGCAAAAGGGAGAGAATGGCCTCTTCCTGGATATTTCCAAGAAAGAAGGAAACCTAAGTATAATTATTCCTATGAATCTTGTTATTTTATTGACTGTAAAATCTCAATAGAGAAGGATTATAGTGAGATCAAATAAGTGAATATGAACGATATAAAATGTGCAAGTGATGCACATGTATGATGTATGAGTATGTGTATACTAAAGGCATGATATGACTGCCTAAATAAGCGAAATGTAAGGTAAGAATTGTACTTTCCAGGACTGAATAATGCCATGAATGCATGGCTGCACCTACGATGGAGGGTATGAATATCTTTTTTAACATAATATCTTGAGGAAGTATGTCATTCCTCATAAAGAGTTGAGATAAAATGCTAAAATAGAAATGAGAAAGAGTGATCTTTTGTTGGTTGTTATCTTATAAAGAGGGCAACATAGTGTTGATTAATCCTATGAGACTTGTCATAAGAATGGTTGTAAGATCTCTCAGAGAAGGATTTGGAAGTTTGAAATGTCCATGTGTGTGAATGGCATGGAAAAAGGTTCAAGTAGTGAACTTGCATGCTGGATATTTATCTATGATTGTATATGCTTGAGTGCATGGAATGAATGCATTACAAGGTTGTCTGATGTGAAGGTTGATATTAATACCAAATGAATATGAATGAATGATATAAATATGTGCAAGGGATGCACACGCGTGGTACATATGTACATATATAAATGAAAATAAAGAGGCATGGTAATACCTCCCAACTAAGTGAAATGTGAGGCAATATTTGTACTTGACTGGATTGGATAATACCATGCATGCATGGCTGGCCCTGTGTAGAAGGGTCTGAACTTTTCAGTTTAAATAATATCTTGAGGAGGTATGCCACTCCTCAAGGAAAGAGCTAATATGAAATGTTGAGAGGAAAAGGAGCAAGACTGCTCTGTTGATTTATATAAAAGGAAAGGTGAGAATGCCTTTGAGAATCTCATGAACAAATCATGAGTTAAATAATTTTAAATAAAAATATGCATATGAAATTTTAAAGTGTGTTGGTGGTGGAAACACACAACATGCTAATTCATGTGATTAAGTGCATGAAAGAACATCTTGAAAGAAAAATTGTTAATCTAATAGTGCTTATTTGAATGCAAATATGAAATGCATAGTAAGAATGCAAGCTTATATTCCTTATGGAATATTGGGAAATAATTTGAAATGACAAAGCTAACTCTGACTCGAGGTTGAGGTCATATTAGATAAGTGATGGATATGCAATAAGGAAGTTTCATGATGAGACAATTCCATGTGGAGGAACTGTGTGAGAACTCTGTTAGGAGAACATATTCATAATGTTAATGACTATAGGAAAATTAGAAAATAGACTACAAAGTCTATTTGTACAAGAATCCTAGATTACATTTTGAAATATTGTGCATTAGTGAAAACAAATACGCAAATGAATGTCGACCATTCTAATTCCTAATGGTAATGTGTAGAATGCACAGGTTCATAATTCATTGTGAACTAAAACTTGTTGTTGTAACATGATGATTTATTCAGAAAGGTCAATATGAAATTGACTGAGACTGCTCAAGGAAGAGAGAAGGAAGATCATAGGAGGGATATATTTCATAAGCAAAGAAGAAGAAAAGGTTGTATACTTTTCTCACTTTAAAGCTTTGAATAATGAGATAGAGTTGTATGCTTTAAAAGAACAACTTATGAAAGGAAAGTAAGCTAATAAGTATGTTTACATGAATAGGCTTGATTGAGCCATGTTAAGTAAATGCAGTGAGGCCTTAGAAATAACTCGGTTGGGATGAAAGTTCCAGGTTGTGTAGAAGGAGTTGGAAAAGGGGAAGAATCCCTTAACTCCTTTCTTTTTGTCTGATGTGTTTCTCTGGGATAAGAGAAAATTGAAAGACTAATATGTAAAAATGTTTAAGACATGAGAATGTTGTTGGCTGTAGGACACTGAAAAAACTGAAAGTTTGATTGTGATTTCACTCACAAAAACATTGAGGATAATGTGACAAGTGCATATAGATATGCTAGGACATATCTGAGAATGTTTTCTAATTTAAATGATATGGTACGTGTATTTTTATTTAACATGATGGCTAATGTAATTATGAATGTGATATTGTATGTCATGTGTAGAAAAATATTGGAGTTGTTGGGGAAGACGGTTGCCAATGATAGAAAACCTTAGGTAGATGACACTTTCGAGAAGGATGACGTTGAAATATTGATGAAGGGACTTTGAGAGTTTCCATGAAGAACCACTATTGAGGTAATATCAAAGAAGATGATGGTATCCAAAACAAGTATAAAAGTGTTCATGCCTATGTGGCATAAGGCATGAAGAGGTTGGGTAAGAATACATTCTAAAATATTTATTATTTTAATGATAGCATGTGTTTTAGAGTGGTTGTTGTATGCCAATGATACCTAAGTAGGGTATAATTTAGGAGAGAGAGACATGAAGGATATAGGGAGGAACCTATGGCATTCAAGGATGACTAAGATCCTTGCAAGAAATTCATGAACTAATGTGTCATGAATGCATTGACCAATCGGGAATGATTGGGAACAATAGTGCTCATGAGAAACATGTTGACTTAATGCATTGAGGAAATGCATGTTTACATGAGAGGGAAGGCAATGGACTACCCATTATGGAAGAAGGACCTTCCAATACTCTACCATAGTTTTATAATGGTAAAGAGAGGAATTTTGTGGCCATATATGTTGGCACCTTGGTTACTAGTGAAGAAATAATTGCTTGAATACAATTATATGAAGTTTTAATTTCATATCATGACAAGATGAATTGAGGCCATGATCAGTTTGTGGTAGGGAGAACACTCCTGTTGTAATAATAATTGCTGATAAAGAATCCATGTGGTAATAGGTTGGCTGAGTTCCAATACTCCAGGGAAAAGTCCCTAATATGGAATGTGGCAATTTGAGATCAATACGAGGGTGCATTGTGTGTGAATGTGACCATGAACATTAACACATTGATTAAACTCATTTAATGTTGGATTTCATTTGGAAAATCTTGGATGCTGAAATGATGCATGGGTAAAGAAGAATATTTCCTTTTGATTTATATATTTGAATAGATAAAAGTGATTTAAATGTTAATATGCACAGTTTTGAAATTTTTGTGAGCCACTACAAGTGTGAAATGAAAGTATAATGTGAAAGTGAATTAAGAATGGTTTGGTTGTGTGAGTATTGAAATTGAAAGAAAGAAGGGTCTTGGATATGGTAGTGTTGTAAGCCCATAAGGAAAACCAATCCCTACTGATTATAAAAGAGCCAAACTTCCATGAGAAAGAAATATCAGGATTGTGGAATCAGATTCTTGTATGGAATAGATCAAAAATGGAATTGTGAATTAGAAAAATATGTGGGTAATATATTTGAAAAGAAGTTTGATTGAAAACTAATGAATACATTTTACTAATTTATGTATGCATGTGATACATGTGAGATGAAAAGGATCTATCCAAGGAAGAAAGATGATAGTTTTCGAAGCTGGAAAGCATGGAAAATGGCTATTGTAGTGACATAAGAATTTTTTGATAAGTCATGATCACCATAATAATGTTGTGTTATGTTAATAGAAGATGAAGAGATGCTTATGACAGAGAAATATAGAGGGACGCCTTGATAGAGCAAGATTGGGGGACGCTTCAACTATAAGATTCAAAGAATTATCTAAAAATCTTCTTGTGCAAGAAATCCTACGTAGGTAAGATGGATCGCCTAAGGGATTGTATAATAGAGAAAGGGATTCCTGATATGGAGATCCCAAAAGGCGAGTGACCGCAAGGAAGATGAGATTTTGATAGCTCATGTGAGGGAACTCGATTGAGTCTTTAAATTTTTTTCATTTGTTGAATGGGATCATGCACACAATTGGTATGTCAAGGAAGGAAGTGAGTCGAGTTAATGATACATCCATATGGATGCAAAACCATAAATTACTCAGATAAGTATTATGTTGATTGTAAACTTCCTCTTTAACTATGGACAACAATAAAATGTTTTTACATAAAAATTGAGATTGATATGATTGTTGTTTGAAACTGTTGTAGGCATGTATTGAATGCCAAGGGCCTGGGAAAAGAACAAACCAAGAAAAGGAATACCATTATTGAGACAAATAAAAGAAGAAGGAATGGTAGGTATTTATAAAAATAACACTAAGGACAATGTTCTTTTAAGGGGAGGGTATTGCAACACCCTTTTCTCCCCAACTTGTAATTAATCATAATTAGTGATTTCCATGCAATGGTATGCAAATATTGTAACTATGTTATTGTTTAATTGTAACTACCAAAAACTGACTGTGGGGTTGAAGCCTTAAAAGTACTAGCCATGATATCACTAGAGGAATGAGAGGGGGTTGTATTAAGCTAAAGAGCTCAAATCCTCCTTGATAAAATATTTAATTTGGAAGTATTCATATTATTTCACTTAGCAGATATTTCAAAGAAAATAGTTTAATTAAGGGGGTTGGTAGTTGAACAACCCAACCACCCCAATGAATGGAATTATTGAGGGATACCATAAAGGATGGGAAGTTTTTAGCTAGAGGACAATAGGAAAGAAGAAACAAAAGGAACAATTGAGAACCTTCTAAAGTCATGCATGCAAGAAAATCACATGAGGATAGACAGAAAGAGGGGAAGGAGGTCAGGGATCTAGCAGAGAGAGAGAGAGAACAAAAGGGAGTTTGAACTAGATAAAATTATGGATTGTGTAAAAGCACAGTAACAGAAGGAGATTGAGCTCTTAATATTGGGTCGGAGAACCCATAAGACCCGAACTAAGCTAAGATGGACACAAGTTTGATGTTGGGATGACATCTGATAAACCTTGAAGAGGCCTGATCTAGGTGGGTGTAAGGAAAATCTCTACCAAGAGTAGAGTGAAGGAGAGTGACCTTCAAATCTTACAAAGAACTTGAGAGAGATTCCCTAGTGGTATCATGGCCTGGCATGGGGGTGGCCATAGTGTTAAGAGTGAATGCTTCTGAGCCTAAGGTTGGATGGATCGAAGAACGCCCATAGTCAGTTGGTTGGTTGCAACCTAAAAATCAGATAAGTATATCTTCACTCTGTGTAATTAAATGGAGATAAAGGATTGATGTATGTGATTGTGTGTAACTGTGTATACCTAGTCAATGGTGTTGATATTGTTCTATTGGAAGTCAATGTACTCGTATAATAATATGTCTAAATTGAATTGCATTTATATTCCGTGTGTGAGTAGGAGGATCCTGCGTTTTATTTTAATTGATTAAAGAAATAGTACAATCGATTTCCCCTTGTGAATATAACCCTAGATACATAGACATGTTCGTGCCTCCTAGGTGCATAGCAAAGTATTTTTGTGGCATGATGCCTATGAAAAGAAAAGGGGCTATAAAGTTAAGAAATGAACAAAAATTTCTAAAAGGAATGAGATATTTTAATAATAACATGTTGAAGGCCCAAGAAGGCGGATAAACCATGTGTCATTAACCTCTCCTTTTTAGGAATGGTTATGTGGAAATGAAATCCTCATTTGGGTGAATAAGTAGCAATGCTTATTGCTCACTAGAAGAATGAAGGAAGAAATGTGTTATAACCTGTGAAGTTTTATGTGAACTTTGCAGAGCTTTAAAGCCTTGTGAAAGTGTCCTTATTTGAATGGAGAACCTACTAGATGTAAATATTCACCCAAGTGATGAATAGATAATACCTTAGTCAGTTTAGAGGAGAACAACATATATCATGAAGGCCTCATAAAACTTATAAAATAGTGAGAATAAATCCATGAACTGTTAAGTCTTGAATCAGACTAAAAACTTAGGGAAAAACCCATGTTTCTAGCTTGAAGGAATCACAATCGTTGGACGGCGTTGCGAATAGATATTGATCCTTCATCGGAGTAGGATATGATGCTTGTAGAATATGTACCTAGAGTAAACTAGATCCATTGATTTGTTGGAGGATCGAAGGCAGGGAGATCCAGACTGTTGGATGGAGGATCATAGTCGAAGTAGCCCTGGAGACCCAGAGTGAAGGTACTCCAATGGGAAAGGACTTGAGGGGAAATATGGACCATTGATCATAGTAGAGGTGAGATCGATTCTTAGTCATGGATCTTTGTAGGGTCTCATATAAGTGAGGTTAAAAGGGAAAGTGATGTCTTGATAACATCATGCTGATGGGGAATTCCTATGTACCTGAGGGTAATACGTGGCAACCTGTGATTGGTCGAAGGAGTTGGAAATGGGTCCCTATCAAGCTCAGATCCTTGAATGGATGCTTTAAATTATCGAGCGTAGGATCTATGGGTGGAGATATCTCCATTATTGATCGATGAGTAGTTATTTTCATCGAATTTTGGTACTTAGAGTAACCAAGGATGTCAAGGTGTAGGAACTATGATGGTAAGGATTTGAGGGGTGATTTTTACCATAGATCAGGTAGAGTCCAAGGAGATACATTTAGAGACATATCACCTATTAATTGTTCATAAGGAGAGAGCATAGGAAAATCAAGGAAATTATCTTTCTGCACCAATATGAGGGATTCTTGAAACTTATCTCAGGATGAGCGAGCCTCTCTTTCCTTGAAATAGATGTCCTTCAGAGAAAGTTCCATTGCCTGGTAGAACTTTTGGATGGCATCTACCTTCAGAAAAAGGTCCTGCTGGGTAGCTTCCAGTCGTTCATTTATTTCCAATGCTTGAGTTTGGAAGGTCGAGATCTCTATCGAGGTACCTTCAGTTAGATCCTGTCTGGCTTGAAGCTGTTCTATCAATTCATCATGTTAAGTGACCAGTCCTTGGTTGGTTTGTGAACTATGATGGAGCTCCTCAAGGTCATCTTGAAGCTATTGAATTTGTTGCTGATCATTAGCTCTGATTTTATCGAAGTCTTGACTCATCCTGTTGCTGATAGTCTGCTCAGCAGTATATATATAAATTTGCAAGTGCTCTACCAACAAGCACTTCTATTGCAATTGTTTGGTCAAATTGTCCACAGACCATTGATTGGCAATGGAAAAATCACCTAATGAACCTGCAACTTCCTTTGCAAATTATGGATCATCTTGGTCATTCCTGTCATACACCATCCTCTTACTTATAATTATCGCTCCATATTTCTGGTGCGATTCCCTTTTCATGATGGCTTTCCATTTTTTACTAAAAACAAAATCTGAAGGAGGCATCTCTTTGGGCAAGATGGGGGTAAGATAAACTACAAAAACAATTTCGGAATTAGGATTTCTGAAGCTGGATTATAGAGGTGTCAATGATGTCATGGGAGTAGCAATAGCTGTGGACTGTTGTTGTTCTGTTGTATTTGAGGTGCTGAAAGGAGTAGATGGGGATGAAGGAGGCACATCTTGTCCCTTCTTTAGGAAAGATTTGAGTTGAGCTAGTGCCTGGGGGCTTAGCTAGCCTGACAATGATGCTTCCAATTCATGTGCTAACACCTCTGAGCTCTTCGGGGTTTCCTTAACTTTATGTTTACCATAGTGACTTGATTCAGAACCTGTAAGCATGGCTTCCTAAGAAGGGGGAGTGGCTATTTTCTCTCCTTGTAGTGCCTTTGGCAGAATATTTCACCTGTGATTTTGAAAGCTGATAAAACCATCTTGTTGATCCAGGGGAAGGGTTTGGAATCTATCCTCAACCTCCTCATAAGATCTAACTCCCCTGAATATTTCTTCATATGGGGAGTTTTAGTGCATATACCGTTTCATGTTGAACTGGGCTAGGTGGTTTTCCATAATATTACGTGGATCGTGTCTCTTGAACTCGATGTCAAGAAATTTGACATCCTTCAGGGCTGCAACATCAACTTTGGAGTGACCAAAATCCAATAATGAAAACATGCCAACTTGAATAGGGAATGTCGGCCAAAATATTTTATGGGTTTCTTTCAGCTCTTTGTTGATGCCTTGTGTCCCTGTCTGGTACGCCACTTCTCTGCACACCAGTCTGTCAGGTAGAAATCATGGGAGAGAATGAGGAGGAACTAAGCAACCGAAAAATATGATGTAGGAGAAATTCTTGTCGATAAACCAATCTCCGAGCTTGCCCAGGTTTCCCATGATATTTTCTAAAATTCGAGGAGGTGGGTGACCATACAGGTCTATATGAACAGGAACTACAACATTTTGACATATTTCATAAAAGAAATCCTTGGATTTCTCTTCCCATAGCTTGGAATGATAGAAATGAATGGGTTCAGAACTGGCCGAAGTCCAATTCTAATTCATCAAGGGGAAAGGTGTCATGAAACAGATGGCAGTGAGGTTATATGATTTGCGTTCGAGAGTTTTAGATGTGACAGAGTGGGAACCTCCCGAATCCCGAATCCGCGGAAAGATTAACCCCTGGATAATCGCTTTTAAAACCTTAATTAATCATGTTTAAAAAGGTGCGTTAACTTCAAGTGTTTCAGGAATTCCTACTTCAGGGGTTTTAATGTATCTCAAGAGGAACTTCCTGAAAACCAAAACTACAAAGCAATTAATTATTTAATAACTGATCTTAAGTCTTATTTAATTTCACGTAATTTTAAATATTTCGGAAGTTCGGACTTCATAAATTTTAGAATATGATATAGGGGAAACGTCTGAAATCCAAACCACAGAGTCATTAATTATGTCTTGTCCATGATTAAATTAGTTATTCAAACATTGAATTTACCTTTTTACTTTTTGGAATATTTGATACTTCGACATTTTGATACTTTGGTGATTCGTGAATTTACTCTTTGTTAAATTCCTGAACGATCATCCCCCGCAGTGACGTGGTACATATGATGTCATTTTGGATGACGTGTCGAGAAAAGGGAGGTGCTACGTGTTACTTGGAATCATGTAATCCTCCAATGAAAATGTCAAAAATGGGTGCCACGTGGCAACTCAGGAAAGACTTAAAAGGTACACATGTCCTACGACTTATGACTTTAAAATTTTTAGGGAAAGTTGCAAGCAGACGCCTTCGGGTTTCGAAGTTTCAGAGTTTTTATTGTTAAGACTTATTGAAACATCAGAAGCGTGGAGCTCCGAAGCGATCGTTAGAGAGTTATCCCTTTAAAATTCAAGCGGCTCCAGAACTTCGAAGGTTATTAGGATCATTTGATAAAAAGAGAAAAATCATCAATGACGGATATCATGCATGCCTTATTATTAACCAAACAACAATGAATTCGATTTAAAATTCAAATGCCATTTACCAAGTTTCCTCTTTCTTTGGGTAAAATTGTATTTTCATGAGATGAAAGTAGAAAGCTCAAAAGTTCATAATTGTATGTGTTCCAACATAGGCTCCATCTAGGGATCGCGTCTCCCTCCGAGACATGGAATAATAGTAGACAGAGTACCTTTATTGGGTAAATGGAGTCATTATTTCATTTGTGGGAAACACTTTTAGGAATTAAGCATACACAGAAAAAAACAAACTTCAATCGAATCTTAGAAAACCTTCAAAACACACCTAATTATTGATCTCAAGTTAGGCTATTTAAAATTTCCCTTTCCTAAAACTGAGTTTAGATCTGTTTAAGATAATCAAAACAATGTTAACTGAAATATCAAACTTCAATCGACTCTGTTCGCATCAAGGTTAAGTAGATGTAATAATTTATTTAGGGTATCCCTTGTTGGTTCATAATGTAAATATTACCGGAAAGAGAATTAGATGTGAGAGTATGTTTTGTAGATATATATGACAACCATACATATATCATAGATATTGCTTCACTACCAGTGAGCCTGTTCAATACCCCAATGAAGTTATCTATTTCTCCCATTGAATTTCCTTTCACCACTTCAATCAACACTTTTGCATTTTTCTGAGATGAGGGAAATCATTACATGAATTTCCTTTCATCATCTATTTGGACAAGATGGGGGCAATCAAATTATGAATTTCCTTTCACCATTTGTCTTATATTTTAATATTTTGAAGTGGGGCAAATCAATCTGTATGTATCATATAAGGGATGATATCTTCTTAAAATTTGAAAAGGAAGTTCTATCACATTTTTTTAAGTATACTCTGAAACCAATTTTCTCCCAATCTTCAATACACCTTTGCCTATAGGGAAGATTTTATAGGGATTTTGATTTTTTTTTAGGGATCGACCTTGAGCGAATTTGTTAGTTTACAATCCGATAGAAGAGACAAAGTTATCAGTATTATCCTAGGAATACTTTCATTCAGTTAAAATCACAGGAAAATAAATATTTTCACCTAATCTTGTTTTGGAGATATGTTTTTAAGTTTTCAGAGTCAAGGTGAATTTCTTTCTTTCTATGAAGACTAAGGAAAGTTAGAAAAATCTAGAAGTGAATATAAAGCTCAGGGATAGGAAAAATAACCAGAACGAGGCTTCAAAGGGCCTAACGCAAATAGTTCCAATCCCACACAAGTTTGTTCATTGATTTTCGAACTTCCTTTCAAGCCTTTTTTATTTTTTATTTTTATTTTCTTTTCTTTTATTTCATTTTTTTTTTTTTTAATTTCAGAGAAGCCTTCATTATATATCAATATGACACTCTAAGCCACAATTTTATACTTCTCTGATCCCTAATTGGGTGACAACATTACGTGAGTGAAACCTCTTTTGTGTTCGATAAGATTTCCTTAAAATTTTAGTTGAACCAGTCAAGATAGGAGCTCATACCTCAAATTTCCTTTGTATTTTCAGCAGGGAAGATTATTAATTTATCACTTGTTTTGAGAGAAAGCAAATGTTTTGAAAAATGGGTGTCGGATACTGATGCATCTTTATCTTTTGTTTTAACAGCTAGTATTCTACACGAGAACGAAATGCGAAATGCCAGAAAATTCTGCAGAATAGAGATGGTATGTGATACAACTTCTTTTATATTATGCTTTGATGATTTCAGGTAAACATGGTTTATTTACAACAAATAATAAAATGAATTGGATAATTTACAAAATAAAGGTAAAATTGCAAATTGAAACAGAAAACAAACGTCAATCCAAACCGATATATACAATGGGAATCTGAAATATGACTACTGCATAAAATGTTTTAAGTAACGCCCATTGATAGGGGTGTCAAGAATTTATCCATTTTGGTTTTCCAATGAGAAGGAATTCTTCCCCTCAACAATTGCAATTCTGAATGGTCCGAACCAGAGGTGTTCAAACTTGCCATGTTTCCCTGCATCTTCTTTTCTAGCATCCCACTTTAATACTAGATCGCCAAGAAGAAACTCCCTGTATTTAGCCTTTTTATCGAAAATGGCCTTCTGTTAAGCCCTAATATTGGCTCATTACCCCTTAATTGGGGCATATTATATTAGTAATGTTATTTTATTTATGTCAGCTTTAGGCCATTAATTGTAATTATACCTCCTAGTCTCCTATATATACCAAGGAGACATTTTCATTTTGAATCATCTTGTACTTGAACATTTAAGTGGGG
>JASDQU011506661.1:12237-22893 GCA_032191745.1 Picea mariana | reverse complement strand
ACACAGTCATCTAAAATAGCCATACTGGTTAAAAAGGTCCAAACCTTCCAGCCACGGGTTCCTGACAGATTTCCATAAACTAAGCAGCGTGACTTCTCCAGCAAGACAAGCAGCTCACCAAGATGCAGATTCAACAAATGCTTTTCCCTCTCCTCCGGGAACTCAACACAATGGAGACCATTGTTTCCTAAGGAGGGAGGATTGATCCAGGTGGATATCGGTGGCCACCCACCTTTTCCAAATGGCTCAAAACAGTTTTCTGGCCATTTTGGCAATTTACTATTTTTAGCAGGTTTTAACTTCCGGGGCCATTTTGAGGGTCCAAATGAAGCTTTTTCGAGATTGAGGTTCTCAATGATAGCCAAAGGCATGATTGAGCCCCCAAAATGAATCTCCTCAACAATACCTTTCCAACGATCTATCACACGCCTAAAACAGAGATCGTATGCAAAAGTTACGACCCCGGGAAGTTGATGTACTCACTTACCCAAACGGGGCCCACATGACTTTTGGCGCTTCATCTCCTAGGGTTAGGTNGTTTTTGGATGTCTATGACTTTTGGCATTCCCGTTTATTGTAAAAGGACCTTCAGAGCCTCATTGTAATCATCTTCTTGCGAATGCGAGTAGCCGTCACATCTCTTCTCAGAGATAAGCTGCCACCATTCTAGTGAGTCTTTCACTCTGTATTTTTACAGTCTCTGTACATTTCTCTGATTAATAGAAATCATGTATTACTGTATATCTGTGTTTTATGGTTGCATCTCTGATACATTTCTGTTGTATTATTGAATATCTTCAATATCTCTGTGCATTTCTTTATTATATCTCCGCTCTCATTTCGTGCCGAAAATAATCCGGATCAAACCAGGTGCAGAAAGAGCCCAACTATGGGTTTTTGGATGTTCTGGAGCCATTGGAACCATCTATTTGGAATTTTGAGCACTATAAAGCATTTTTTTTTTAGCAATTTGAGCAAATAATATAAAATATCCATCGGGGGCTGGACCAAGAGATGTAGCCCAAGAGAGGGGTGAACTCCTTTATCATTTGTTGTGTTATGTGTTTACTATTGGCTGCTAATTGTTGTTTATTATGTGCATCTTAAGTGAGAAAACTCTCTGATTTATGTGTTTGTAAATTGATCCTTTTTCCCAAGCACACATAATTAACACTTACAAATAATTTAAAAGATACAAGTCTTCTTCATTTTCAAATCAACTTGTAAGGTACCAGGACTATTATATTAGCAGAAAAGAGAAATAATGCAGAGAATAACATCGAAATAACAACAGAAGATGGAAATACTGCAGAGATACCAACGAAAAAACAAATCATATGGAACCACAACACCAAAATTATACCTCTATTGATAGGATACAATGTTCACTTGCCTCTTCGAGGGGGCAACCTCCAACAGAGCATAGGTCTATTACAATAATTCTCAAGACAAAGACTTATCATGCCTCTTTCTCTTATTTATACTAATTCTATGTTCTAAAAAACCTTCTAGGAGAAGATATTTTTAGAAGCGAAAGCTTCTCTTAGGTCTTCTTACATTGACTTGTTCTCATTTATTAAATAGGCTTTATAGACTGACGTCGGCCTTTATTACATGGAAAATATATTATTCTACCTACATGAGGGGTTAGGGAGGTTAGGTCCCTAACATAAAGAGGTGAGAAAATTATCAAATGCCCAGATTATTATTCCCTTAAGTTACTATGAATGGGTTGCTAATTATTTCCAGTAAGAAAGAAGAGTGGGGAAATAAGGCTATGTGTTGACTTCGGGAACCTGAATAAATTCTCATTAAAAGATAACTACCCCCTACCCATGATGGATCATATACTGCAGAAAGTGATGGGGGGAAATAGGATATCCATGATGGATTGTTTTTCAGGATACTACCAAGTGGCCATGCACCTAGATGACAGAGAGACAACCTTCACAACACCATGGGGGAATTTCATGTATGACAAAATTCCTTTTGGTATGATAAATGCAGTAGCAAATTTTCAGAGAGCTATGGACATTAATTTTGTGGGTGAGAGAGACAAGTTCATTTTCATATACCACGATGACATGATTGTTTTCACTAAGACATATGAAGATCACATCAAGCATTTAAGGCAAACCTTTGTAAAGTGTGGGAAGTTTGGGTTGTCCTTAAACCCCAAAAGGTATTATTTTTCTATGGAAGAGGGAAATATTCTTGGATATATAGTATCCAAAGAAGGGGTGAAGATAGATCCATAAAGGGTGGAATCAATCAAACAAATTGCTCAACCTAGGAACAAGAAAGAAGCACAGTATTTCCTAGGAAAAATAGGCTTTTTGAGAAGGTTTGTCCCCAATTTCGCTGAAGTGGTGAAGCATATTACCAACATGTTGAAAAAGGACCATGAAGTCAAGTGGACAATTGAAGACAAGGAATCCTTTAAGCAAATCAAGGAAGCCTTGGGAGAGTCTCCAGTTCTGATCAACCCGAATTATGATAAGGATTTCCTCATTTTCTCTTTTGCATCAACACATACAATAGTTGTTGTGTTGCTTCAGAAAAATGAAAAATACCAAGAGCAACCTATAGCCATTTTCAGTAAGGCCTTGAGAGATGTTGAGCTGAATTATAGTAGTATGGAAAAATAGGTTTATGCATTAGTCAAAGCATTAAAGGATTTCATAGATTATATATTGCACTCTAAGATATTGGCTTATGTACCTACCGATACTATAAAGGACATTCTCACACAACTTGACAGTGAGAGAAAAAGAGATAAGTGGATTGCTAAGATTTAGGAGTATGATGTGGAAATCAAGCCCACAAAACTAGTAAAAGGAAAAGGACTAGCCAAAATATTGGTTGAATCTAACTGCAAAGTTTTAGACTTGAATGCATTGTCAACAAACATCGTAGCAACAAAGTTTGAAGAGGATGAAACATAAGAACCATTCTTAGAGGTAAGTGCCTAATTTTCTCAGTCAGATTGGTATAAAGACATCATATTTTACTTGCAAAATTTTACCTGCTCGCCAGCATGGGATAAAGCCAGGGATAGGTCTATTAAACTTAAGGCTGTAAATTGTTTCATTTTGGGGGAAAATCTGTTTTGGAAGTGTTGATGTTTTGATGTAACTACAAAAGATATTCTTTTGTATTTGTATTGGTCAAACCTCGAGAAGGTTATTGTAATCTTATTGTATAAATCAACTCAAAATAAATTATTATTTTATTGTTATCCTTATTGTAAAAGAAAAAACAACCCCTCTTAGGGTTGTGTCTTTTTGAGAGTCAAGTTATGTGTATAAATAGAGGTCGAGTTCCTCTCATTTGTACACACAGACAACTCACCTTATCTTGTGTATTTGGATCTTATAAAGGGAGGTCTAATGCAGGAGGTCTTGGTTTCTTGTTCTTTGGTATCTTGGTCTTGGTCTATTTGTAGAGAGCTATAACGTTACATTGTACTAGTTGAAGGAATCTATACTGAAGAATTGGTTGTTGGGTTTTCTCCTCCACGAGGGTTTCCCATGATATATCTTGTGTTATGTGATTGTTTATATTTCAATGATCCTATTGCATGTAATTATTAATGAATGTTAAAGAAGATAACAATAACTTCTAAAATTATAACATGGTATCAAAGCAGGTGCGAATAGAAGACAATTTGCAGATCTAGTGATCTGGATTTTATGAGCAAAACAAAATGAATACGGATTATTAACAGATTCTTAACACAAAATAACAGAGATACAGTAAAAATAGTTTTCTATTCAATAATGAAATAAGCTGAAACTGTAAAATGCAGCGGAAACAAGCTTGCTGGAATGGTGGTGGCTTATCTCTGAGAAGAGATGTGACGGCTACGCTCATTTGCAAGAAGATGATTACAATGAGGCTCTGAAGGCCTTTTACAATAAACGAGAATGCCAAAAACCCTAGACATCCAAAAACCTAACCCTAGGAGATGAAGTTCCAAAAGTCATGTGGGCCCCGTTTGGGTAAGTTAGTACATTAACTTCTCGGGGTCGTAACTTTTGCATACGATCTCTATTTTAGGCGTATGATAGCCTGTTGGAAATGTATCATCGAGGAGATTCATTTTGTGGCCTCAATCATGCCATATTTTATCATTGAGAAGCTCTATCCCGAAAAACCTTCATTTAGGCCCTCAAAGTGGCCCCAGAAGGTAAAATTGCTAAAAATAGTAAAGTGCCAAAATTGCCAGAAAACTGTTTTGAGCCAGTTAGAAAAGGTGGGTGGTCACTGATATCCATCTGGATCATCTAGAAGACAAAAGGAGTTGTTTTTCTTGATCGGAGTGGTTGCGGGACAAGATAAGACCACCAACAAGTGCACCCTAGTGGAGCACATCTTTTCTCTGGATCAGATCTTCAGAATCCAGAATTTGTCATTTAGGGGCAGGATGACTACCGAAACCAGGATTGATGAGAATATATAGGGAATTGACAACTTTACATCCTGGAGGTACAAACTATCCCTCCTCCTAGAAGAACATGATCTAGATAAGTTCACTAAAGAAGAGGTTTCAGAACCAGAGGGAGATGAGGCTAAAGGAAAGCACAAGAAGGATATGGTCAAAGAAAAGAGGATTATTGCAAATTCCATTAAGGACCATATTATTCATCGCATATCTTCATTATCTACTCCAAAAGAAATGATGGATTCCTTAACCCAACTATTTGAAGGCAATAACATCAACTGAAGAATGATCTTGATAACTCAGTTAAAGAACGTGAGGATCCAAAATTCAAAAACCATCCACTCTTACTTCTCAAGAGTGAACTAGATCAAGGAGCAGATAGAATCCATTGGTGATACAATGAATGGAGAATAAATGGTGATGACCACCTTGAATGGCCTCCCAAGGTCATGGGGTGCATTATTCAAGGGATATGCTCAAGAAGGAAGCTACCCAAGTTCAGTAGGCTATGGGAAGATTGCAACCAAGAAGAAGCAAGGATGGCAACAAGAGAAGAGAAGATGACGAATGATGATCAAGCCCTAGCCTCCCACACCAAGAAAGGAAAGAGAAAACAAGAACCATCCTCGCCTAATAAGTTTCAAAAGGGTCGAAGAAATAATCCAAATATCAAATGTTTTTGTTGTCAGAAAATGGGACACATTGCTAGGAGTTGTTCCCTCATTCATAGACCAAGGGAAAAGAAAGGAGGTAAAAGGCATCATGTTCATACAACTGAAGATGATGAGCCACCCAAGAAGGTTGCAAATGAAGATGAATCAAGTGATGAGGAATATGTTCTTATCTTACAGGAACTGTCACTCATGGAAGTGAAATTTGGTTGGTGGACAGTGGTGCTTCCAAGCACATGATAGGTTATAAAGACTCCTTGTCTAACCTTACTCATAAGAATTCACAACACAAGGTGAAATTAGGAGATTACTATCAGTATCCGATCGAAGGAGTAGAAGAAGCCTCCTACAAGTTAGACTCAGGAAAGCCAATGAAGATGAAGGAATTTCTCTATGTTCCTGGATTGAAGAAGAACCTTCTCTCGATTTCAACATTGGATGAGAAGGGTTACATAGTTGCTTTTGTTGATGGACAAGTTCTTGTGTGTCCTAGAGGGAAGACTTTTGATGATGTTGTGTGTTGAAGAAAGATATGAATTATCTTAATCAAGATTTTTTGAATCTTTCCTGGCTAAGACAAGATAATCAAGAATATCACCCTATGTTTTATAGCCTCAAAAATAATTTCCCAATCCACAATTATTGATTACAAGTGTTTAGGCTGATTTTTAATGAAATGAATGTTGCAAAATAACATAAAATTTTATATAGTTTTATGAAAATATATATATTACAAAAAATAATTGTGTAGATCAAAAGAAAAATTAACCAAGTCACAGATACACACAAATGAGATAGAATAACAATTTGCTTTATTTCATTCCAAGAAATCCAAAGTATCTTTCTCTTTACAAAAATCCCTATGAGGGCATGGACCAAAGTCTAATTTAGAAATCCTTGATGAAAACCATACAAAAGGACTTTGACAAGAAGTGAAAACTGAACTTTATAATCTGGATCAACTTGCCAGAGACTACTACCAATTTGACTTTGCACAATATCCTTTATCAGTTATGAAACTCAATCCATAAACAAACAAGTATACACAGACTATCAAAGATAGATCAACACCTCTGAAACAAGCATCTGAATGATATGATTCAGCTTTGAACCTTGTTGTCTACAATAAGACCCTGCTGTCAAAAAGAGAATTAGGCCTTTAATGAACTCAAGAATGAAAGAAAATTGAAACTATCTCATGAAAACAAAAGATAAAACCTTAGTATTGCTTTCTCCTTCTATTCTCCCCTTGTTCTTCCTTCTCATTTGGCTTTTATGCATTCCAAATAAGTTGAAGTAGTTCAACTACTTTCTTTAGTTAAGTTAGTTAAACTCAACTAATTTTTGTTTAGGGGAAGTAATAATAAAAATAATAGTTAAGGGTCTTTATTTAATAATAACTAAGTAGGTGGGACCCCTTGTGACTCCATTCTTTTATTCTTTGCAAAAAATAAACACAATTAGATAATTATTCAAACACATGCCTCCTTGTAGCTCCCATAAATATTTCCAAAATTTGAATATTAAATATCAGAAATAATTCAAATCATATCCAAAACATGTAAATAACCACATTATCCCAAAAAAATTGCTTGTTGTCCAAAACGTTCTGCATACCATTGTCTTCAACAACTCAATCATAAACACACAAATTAAAATACAGATTTGCCACTTTGAGAGGCAATATTTCTTCGATCATTGTTGTCCCCTTTGGACTTCCCAGAAGTAGCCTTTGGTTGATTCGAACCTTGAGGCTTAATATCACTAATAACATGGGAACAATTGTCCTTCAAATGCATACAGGAGGACACTGATTTTGATGAGTCATTTGAAGGAGATGAAGGGTTGGCAACAAATTTACCTTTGTCTTGCACATAGGGGAATGGGGGACATCAGTCTTAAGCCTTTTTCTAGCATGAGAGGATTGAACAGGTGAATGCACAGGGGCAATATGAACATTAGTATTTATAAGTGGTGGAGGAGGAAATGACAAGTTGGGTCAGCCACGATGGTGAGAGACTTCCGGATTGACAATCTCCTGCCATCCATCATTTTCAAGAACTTCTGGTTGCATGGATACATGAGGAGACAAGAATACCAGAGATATTTTGAGGGTGGAAGGGAGGTCTCTTTGGTCCAGGTTGAACTACTCCTTGCCTAATACAATTGAATAACCCAGCTTGAAACAACTGGTTCAACTCCTAGGGGTCAACATAAAAATGAATTGAGAATCTAATGTTGATTAAGGTTGGTTGTCATTGATGTCAACCCTTGAAGAAAGCCTCGCAACACCAAGGATTGGGTAATGGACCCAAGATTTTTTGATGTAAATATGACTCATTATTGTCTTGTCATGGTTGATAAGAAGTAAAGATGGATGAACTCAAAAGTGGTCCCCTTATGGTGAAAGCCCTCAGGGGAAGACGCTTTGCGGAGTAAGAGAATCCATGCTTAATTGTGGATTAATGAGATGAAGGAAAATGAATTTGTCAAATAAACTATCCTAGATGGATAGTTCTTGTCATTCCATTTCCGATGGTATGTGGAACGTCACGTAACTCCTCATAGTTAGAGAGTTATGGCCATGAGAAGTTGGAGACCCTAGGTTTCGGTAATGGACCCAAGTTTGTTTGATGGATAACGGTATGAGTTATGATATATTTTTAATAATACTATTATAAATGGATATTAAATGTCATTCCATTCCTGGTGGTATGTGGAACGTCTCATAACTCCTCATGGTTTGAGAGTTATGGCCTTACGAAGTTGGAGGACCCTCATATGTCATCTAGAAGACCCAAAAGGTCAAAGTGGTTTAAGAGATTTTAAAAGGTAAATAATAAAGTGAAGTAATGAGTGTATTATAATTCAAAGTGAATACAAAATAAATTATTTCAATGGAGAAATTAGAAGTGGTTTAACCCTAAAATAAGGAAAGTGGGGCCAAGTGACCTAGAAGATGTTTTTAAGGAAGCTACTTGGAGAGTATAAATAAGAGGCAAGGCTCTCTCAACTTAATCACACTTGAGCATATTGAATATTTATAGGTGTATGAGATAACCAAGGATATCTAAGCCTAAATTCTGAGGGAAGGTGAAGAAAATAAGGTCGAAATGCAAGGAAGGATAAACTCTTTTGATGGTGCTTTCTAAGGTATGTTATTTACAGGTCATCTCACCATTTTCACTATAATTTTTTTTCTATAATGATTTAGACCATGAAATTGCTATGCCATTGCGAAAACATATTCAAGCATCTGTGGTAAAAAATTCAGCTTGTGGGTCATTGTATTTTTGGAGTTACACTCTGTGGAAAATAGGGTTTGTGGCTAGTCCTGAAACTAGTCAAAAACATGTGTTTCGGGTAAAAATGTCATAAATTCTTCATAACAGATCCAAATTAAGTGAAAAAAAATGTGTTGGTTAGGGTACAATATGTAGTATTCTGTGTCATAGTTTCATATCAATTCAACAAATATTCTGTGTGGGGAACTCTCTACAAGGTTGCTCTCTACAATAAGTCAGAATTCAGCAAGGTATGACATTTTTGCTATAACTCCTTTTCTGAGAGGTTCTAAGTAGTGACACCTGAATGAATTGCATAAAAAACACTGAAGAAAATTGTATATCAGTTTTATATCTTTATACATTACAGGTACAAAGTTATGATTACTTCAAGTTAGGGTTGTTGACTAATCCAAAACTAGGCATGTGAGACTAAAGAAAAGTTTGATGAAAATGCCAGTCTCTTGTTGTTGAAGTTAAGGGCGGTTTGCAAGAATGTGATCATATACACCAGATCTATTACAGAGCTACAAATCATATTTGGATGATGAAATTGATGAGGGATTTTGGTTGAGCTACATGTTGAGTACATGGTTGAGACAAGTAGTTTATGAGTTGGCACATACATGAGGTGTATAGTTGATGATGTTAGTACATATTGATGAACCATAGTTGATGAGTATTTGACACATGATTGGTACATACTTGGTACATGGTTGGATGCACTTGTTTATGGTACAGGTTGATTATAGGTTATTTGGTACATGTTGGTTCATGTTTGATGCACTTGTTTATGGTACAGATTGATTACAGGTTGAGGTACAGGTGGTAGAGGTTTACAACAGTATATCTCACAGTGACAGGTTAATAGTGGTTCCATCATTCTACTTCTACTTGAGGGTGGCAGGACAGGGCAAGGACAGGTGGTTGTAGCCGAACAACATAGGGGGTTGTAGCCTCCTTCTGGTTGTAGCCAGAGAATTGGGGAGTTGGAGCTTCCCTTAGGTTGTAGCCTGAGAAACTAGGGGGTTGGAGCCTCCTTCCAGTTGCATCTGGAAAACAAAGGAAGTTGGTGCTTCCAATGAATGTAATTCTTCAAGACATATAAGANGGTTTTCTCCCGATTTGGGTTTCCACGTAAAACACTGGTGTACTGTGTATGTGTATGTTTGTTCATTTTTTCATTGCTTATTTACTCTGCAGTTATTGGATGATAATGCTTCATTGATATAACACTTGGATTATATGGTTAAAAATGATTAAATTTCTCTATTACTGATTCACCCCCCCTCTCAATAATCCAACATCTAGGCCTTCTAGGCCCTCTGTTCCAGTTACCTCTTCCTCTATTGTTTCTACCATGAATGCCTCTACTGAAGAAACTCATCCTGTATGCAACAATTCATTAGTAACTAGCCCTTAACAGACCATACATGACATTATGTTTATATGAAACAAAGTTTGGCTCAGAAATTGACATAAGGCCCATGCAAATCAATCCATAATAAATTATTTAATAATTGCCAAGTGAGCAGGGGGTGAATTAGGGTTCATGGGACATCTCGAAGGATTGTAATGAGTGAAAAAGTGGTAGCATGACAGGGGATAAAAAATGAGTATTGCTCAACAATTCATTAAATAATTAACTGTGTAATCGATACCAAAAATATCACATGCCACCTATTTCTGTGTCATATCTTTTGCCATTGCCATACATAGTTTTTAATTTATTTTATAGAACAGGGTATGTAAAAAATGAAATTGGGATCATGAGGGGGGTACAATGAGTGAAAAAAGTGATAATATGAGAGGGAATAATACATGTATTGTTCATAAAAAATAAATCAAATCAAACAACAACCATAACTCTGTTCAGACCCCACAATCCAATAAGCATCCACTTTAAAAACCAAAACCATTTAACTGTCCCTTATTTACAGACATAATGCTTGTTGACTTCAAATAAAAGACAATTCATATGCCCAAAATACTTCAATTATAGCAGCCTTGACATCTATACAATATCTATGCAACATCATAATAACATTATTTCCATTTCCATAATTATAACCTGTCGAGCCACAATCTTTCATGTTCCAATGGTAACCTTTTTCCTTTTAAAACAAAATAGAATATGCAAACTGATTCTAACCATCCACATCCCATATTTATTTCTTAAACTCGAATAAGAATAGGCCTAGTATTAACCTCCAACTGTCAACTTTCCAACACTGTTTGACATAATCTATTTGCATTA
>JASDQU011506661.1:0-12120 GCA_032191745.1 Picea mariana | reverse complement strand
TATATATATATATATATATATATATATATATATATAAACATTTGTGTGTGATTGAATCAACCCAAGTCTTGATTCGAAAATAGCATTTAATAAATAACATGCAACTCTCAACCTGAGATTCTTGAAAATTGAACATGTACAAACTTCCTTTAGAAGAAATGCCCAACAAAAGACAGAGCCAAATAATGCTCGAGGAGAAACAAAACCAAGTCGTGCCCAAGGAGAAACACAGCCGAGAACACACAAGTGTCTTTAATCCTTAACAAGACCAACATTGTGTTAGGGTTTAACACAACAAGGGAAGTAAGAACAAATAGCTCAACCACATCAGATAGTCTTTGTGACACATAAATTTCATGCTTTTTTTTTATTGCAGAGAGGTAACAAGAGATGGCTCAATCAAGAAAGAGTCTTTGAAAACATAGATCACTCGAGCCCTTTTTTTTAAAACAAGTTATCAGAGAGAAGTAAAAACATATAATTAAGGAATAGTCTTTGAAGAAACAAAGAGTCTATGCCCTTTCCAAATCCACCACAGATGTTTATAACCTTTAAAAATCTTGATAGTGAGGGTTACCAAAACATAACAGTCAACCACCTCCAACGGAGACGAGAGAAGCGAATTCTTAAAATACTATGAAGAGAATGTCTGAACACCCCCATGACTAACCGCAACATAACAAACTTCCATTTCAAATTTTGGGTGATGCCCAAGACCCGATTGTGCAACACTTTCCAACCATAGTGATAGGTAAGGCAATGCCATGAAAAAAGACAACTTAGGCTCAACCAAAACAAAGCAAGAACAACGCAACTCTTAACAGTCTGCATCGCAACCCGGAAGAACGAAACATAACAACCACCGAGACGAAAAAGGAGTGACAACAATTTAACACCAAGACTGGTTGTATAACCCATGCACCAAGAACTCAAATCTTGCTAAACCATAATTATAATTTTCCACATAGAACCAAACCAAAACCCCAAGTTGACCGAACATGTTTTAAACCAATAAACAAATGCATAGGCTACAACAATAATATCCATTCCTTTTCTTTAAAACACCAACAATCTAGATTATTCACAAAAGAAACCATAAGCACAACACTGATACACAACCAAAAACTTAAGAAAAACATAGAACTCATGCAATTCAGAGCCAAAAATCGATTCATAACACAGAGGAACCATCATGGATGGAAAATAAAGGAACCATACCTGGAAAAGCTTGTTTGAGGGAGAGAGTTGGACCACATTTTCCTTTTACAACCAGAAATCGTAGAGCATCCACAACCACAAGAGCCAAAAAACCAAATGCAAGTATGGCTAGGGTGACATGCTCGAGGGTTGTTTGAGTGACGTGTAGTAAATGCACGTCGCTTTCTTCCCCAATCCCATTCAATTGAACGTACAATCCAACCCATCCACCATAACATCAACCATTAATTCAAACACATATCCATTTCTATATCCATTGCATAGTGCACCACCCCAAGTCATGTCAAAATCATTTAACAACAACCATATGCTATAACATTACCATATATGCCTCGCACATAATGGTTTAATCAAAGCGCATAAGTCTAGAAGCAAGGTCTATACATCCTTCTCTTGTCTCAATCACATACAACCTTAGGGTTTTTCCATTATTTTTTTTCTTTTTCTTTTAAGCTCCCATATCGTCCTTTTGCATGAAATCATATACAAAATAATCAACAATGTTTAATGCATAAGCATAACACCTATAGAAGATAATCCTTTTATCCATAGTACTACCATGAGTTGCGAGTGACCATCAAAACGATCTATCCATAACACAATCAACCAACCATCTTATATCGCCATGACGAATAAAACCATGACTTGAATCATCAACTGTAGAAGACTATGTTGGCATCATCATAACAACAAGAAAAGATATAAGTGTAACACATCCATCATAGTGCCACTAGTCTACAAGGGGGTCCCACCTACTAGTTTATTATTATTATTATAAATAAATAATAGAGCTTGGCAATAATTTGCGAGCAGTATTCATCGTTGCGATTTTAAGCATCAACAAACTGGTGACTCCATAGGGAAATCTGTTTCCAACATATTAAGAACTCATATTGTCTGGTTCCATAGACCAGGTGAACATTAGATCAAGGAAATATACATTAGAATGATTATGCAACAAGGGGAAGTGAGCGGTTTAAGGGTAAAAATGATTTGGGATTTTGGGAATAACTCATGGAAAGTGTTACGTATGAGGGGGCTTATCACTGTATGCATAATCATTCGATTAATTATAGTGAAATCATTCCTAGCTTCAAGGAGAAACATTTTATGGTGTGCTCTTTTGAATCTTGGAGTGGAGGGAAGAAAAGGAAAGCAAAAAAAGGGATGAAAAGCCAACTATATTATCTAACAACAGTTGAAGCAGATAAAAATTTCAATGATGTATTCAAGGGGGGAACATCATGATAGTTGTGTAACCTTATTGTTATTGATACACAATACTTGCAGAATAACGTCGCTGTGCCAAAAATGATCCAATTTTTTTTTTCTAACAAGAAAAGAAGTCAATAAAAGAAATAAACAACATAAATGAAACAACAGAAAGAAATAACAACAAAGTAAAATCAAAGCAATAAAACAAAACTATAATACATAAAAAAATTCCATACAGCATTTAAACTTTCAAGTTGGTTCCACATAGTGTTTTAAGTGGGAACTGTTGGTGCTGTAGGAAAATAATCGCTCTTCCAAGTCCTTTAGGATATAGGAATTTGCGCCCAGGACAAAAACAATATTAAAAGGACCCAACCATAACTTTTGGAACTTTGAATTCCTTCCTCTACCAACATGCGACGAATCCCACAACAAGACCTTCTCATTAACCTTAAATTTGACAACCTTTGCACTTTTATTGAAATATCTTTTAACAATTCGTTGTCTTCTCTTTATGTTATCCAAGGAAAACGTCCTTTGTTCCTCTAAAGCCAAGAGTGCATTCATTCTTTGAGATATATTGGAATAATTTAATTCTTCGACCTGTAGAATCAACCTTAGAGAATAAAGTTCCAGCTCGATAGGGAGAATGGCTTCTTGACCATAAACAAGCTGGAAGGGAGTGCAACCAGTGCTCACCTTGGTGGTAGTACGATCTACCCAAATGGCGTAAGTGAGGAGAGTGTGCCATTGATGAGGCTTATCTTCAATGAGCCTCTTGATAATTTTAACCAGATTTTTGGTAGTAGACTTGACTTGCCCATTTCCTTGGGGATAATAAGCTTATGAGGTAAAATGTTTAACCCCCAGTTTAGCTAGAAACTGAGTCAGCTTAGTATAAATAAAAGAGGGATCGTTGTCTGTAATAATTTCCAAAGGAAGACCAAATCTGGAAAAATGATATTCTCAAGGAAAGAAATCACCTGCTCATCCTGCGAATGTTTAAGTGGGACAACCTCAGTCCATTTTGTAAAATAATTTGTGGTTGTCAAGGCAAAAACTTGCCCTGCCAAAGATGGAGGATTAATAGGACCAATAAAGTCCAGACCCAATTTTGAAAAAGTTAAGTCAGAGAGGACAAGTTGTAAAGGCATGGAAGAAAGACATTCTTTCCCAACGAACTTCTGGAACTTGTCACAAGATATTGCAAAATTATAAGAATCACGAAAAATTGAAGGCCAATAGTACCCTTTCCTGATAATTTTAAAAGCATCAGTTTTAGCAGAAAAGTTACCTCCTACATGAAAAACAAAATCTGAAGATCCATGGGTCTCTTGTAACAATTTCTGTGCTTCCTCATTATTCACACAACGAAGTAACATACCATCGACGGATCTTCTAAACAAGAAGTCTCCTAAAATGACATACCTGGAAGATTCAAGACAAAGCCTTCTCCTTTGATGAGTATCTAAGTTATCTGGACACCTCTGGTTTTGCAAGTAATACACTAGATCTCTATACCAGGGATGTTCAGCTACAAGAAGGATTTGACTGTTAATATAAAATAGTGTTGACAGAGAGCTATCTTGTTCATCAATTTCTTCACTTGCTTCTGCATGCTGAGCTAAGTGAAGGGCTAAGTCATGTCACTTAATGGTTTTAGAATTCATTATAGTTAAATCATGCTCCTGGATCTTGGCAAGCCAATGTGCAAGCTTCCCTGGAAGATAAGTATGTGAGAGCAAAAAATTGACAACAGGTAAAGGGAATTTTACCAGCGTGTGCTTACCTAAGATAAAGTGGCGAAATTTTTCAACAGCTTTAACAAGAGCGAAAACATGTTTTTCAATATAAGAATATTTAAATTCATCATATGACAAGCTTTGACTCATGTAAGCTACTGGTTTTTCATTAACTTGGTCGTCACATTGCACGAGGATAGCAAAAACTGCTTCCTCTGTGGCATTAGTATATATAATAAACTCTTTCTCAAAATTTGGCTTTGCTAAAAACGGCTTAGAACTGATTGCCTTTTTTATTCTTACGAAAGCATTTTCAACGTTATCGGTCCAATAAAAGGAGCGATCTTACTTAAGAAGATTGTGAATTGGTTTGACCATTACAACAAAATTAGGAACAAACCTACGGATAAAGTTGATAATACCCATAAAGGCTTGAACCTCCTTTTTGGAAGTAGGAGCAGGAGGATTTAGGATAACAACAATCCTTTCAGGATCTATGCTTATTCCTGAATCAAAGACAATGTGCCCAAGGAGCTTTCCCTTGGTAACTCTGAAGATAGACTTCAAAGGATTTAAATAAATTTCAAATTTCCTACATCACATGAGAACCTTTCTAAGATGACCAAAATGATCTGATCGATTTTTTGAATATACAGTTAAGTCATCAAGATAAATCTAAATAATTTTTCCGATAAGATTGTCAAAATCTATTTGCATAGCTCTTTGGAAGGTGGAACTTGCATTAGATAAGCCAAAATACATACGTTCATAAGCGAAAGTGCCCCAACGTGTAATAAAAATGGTTTTATATTTATCTGTCATTTTTACCTTGATCTAATTATAACCAGAAAAACTGTCAAGTAAGGACATCATTTGTGACCCTGCTGTTGAGATTCAACAAGAAGATCCTAGTGAAAATTATGCACCTACACTAGGATGGAGCCTCGGGCTATTTTTAGGTGGAAGCCTATTTTTAGATGATGAGCAAATTCTATTTATAGATGGTGAGCGAATTCTATTTATAGATGTATGTCGACTATTATTATCCCGTAATAATAGTTGGACAATAAATATTAATCTATTCTCAATGAGCACTTGGAAATAGTTAACTGACGTGGAAAATCAGTTAGCTATAGGAAATTCGAGTTCAAAGGTTGACTGGTGGGACATGCAAGTCGAATTAGTTGTAACTGAGTGATTCAAAGTTGTAACAGAGTTGGATGTGTCGTTATGTGGGTTGTAAAGTAGTTTAACTAAGTTAAGTGAGTTAAGCTCAGTTGTACTAGTTGTAACTAAACTTACACTAGTGAGAGATTAGTGAATTAATTATTAATTAATTCACAATCAGTGATCTCACATGCAACTGAAGATTTACCACTGTTAACTACATGCATGTCAGATCCAGTGGAGACCCAATTGAGATAACAGGTGAAAGGGACATTTTGACTATCAGTTGTGACATTAGTGAGTGCACTCATGCAACCACACAAACATTGGATGTGCCCATGAGGATTGCGCAACCTAGGCAAGAGGAATTCATTCATTGCAGGGATTTCCATTAGTAGGGATTGTGCAGAGGAGGCATGCTATCTGGAAGCAGTAAATTGGCACATGAATTTGTCAATTTTTGTATGACAGTGTGAGATGATTGTATATTGTACTGAGAGATCTTGGATTAGAGTTTTGTATGAGATTGTTTCATGATCCATGATATATACATAATATATGATAGTGGGGTTTTTATCTTTATTCTTTCCCGGTAAAAACATTCGTGTTATGTCTGATTGATCTTTCTTCTTGATATTGCAATTTTCGATCGTGTTTTAAATTTCACAAGAATATTTGTAGAAGTGATTATGTATTTAACAGTGCCATATAATTGTTAGATCAGGATAATCTAGGCAATACATAATTTGTATTAAAATTTCTACATGGTATCAGAGCGCAGAAGATTGCAAAAGCTGAGTTTGTGATTGGATAGAATTCAAATTTGCAGAAAGACTTTCTTGGTGCTATAGCTGATTCAAGATCGAAATGGATTTCAATGGCTTGAGGTTAGAGTATGCACTCGAGGGCAGCTCGAACTACATTGCTTGGAAGGATAGGGTGGACGCAATACTCGAATACAATGGCTTGAAGGAATTCATTGACAAATATGTTCCTAAGCCAAAGGCTACAAATATTGATGCATGGCAAAAGAAAGTGGCAAAGGTGAGGAAGATCCCGTTGGGGGAGTACGAGACCACATTGTCTCAAGCATCCATGGGAAAGTCACACCATATGCAATTTGGAAGACTTTGACGGATCTATTCCAAAACAACAATGACCATAGGAAATTGGTTGTCAAAGATAAACTCAGGAAGATCAAGATGGAGAAGGGCGACTCCATTCCAAAATATCTCACGAAGTTTGTCCAATGTCGGGATGAGTTGGGGAGTGTGGGAATAACAGTCGTTGATGATGATTTGGTGAGCTTGGCTCTCCTAGAACTTCCCAATAATTGGCATAGTTATCAAGACTCTATCAGTGGAAGGGAAAAATTGCCAGATTGGGAATGACTATGGTTGGATCTAGTGCAGGAGGAGTTCAGGCGGAACACCAAAGATGGCTCTTCATCAAAGCATGATGATGAAGAGAATTTTTCTTTGGCTACCAAGGAAAGGAAAGGGAAGGGGAAGAAATTCCATTCAAAATCTGAGTCTAAAGGAAAGAAGCTGGATTTGTCCAAAGTGAAGTGTTTTTACTATCACAAACATGGGCATCTCACTACTAACTATCCGCAGAAGAAGAAGAAGAAGAAGGCTGCTGGAGTTGCAACTGGTAAGGCCCTTGCCTCGCAATTTGAACTTGATTTCTCTTTGATCGCATGCATGACGTCAAGTGCATTAGGATCGGTGTGGTATTTAGATAGTGGCGCTTCCTTCCACATGACGGGAGATAAGGAGATTTTCAGTGACTTGGAGGAGAGAGATCTCAAAATGCATATAGAGATGGGCGACGATGGATGATACAATGCGACTAGCATTGGTACCATTACCTTTTAGAGGGAGTCAGGTAAACCATTTCAATTGAAAGATGTTATGCATGTTCCAGGTTGAAAGAAAAACTTGGTCTCTATCGCAATGTTGGAGGATAGGGATTCGAGTTAAAACAACAGGTCAAGTCAAGAAGATAGGGATTCGAGTTAAGAATCTCTACAAGCTGGAGGTATATGGCTGCGCTGCCATGATGGGCAAGGAAAAAAAAGTTGTGATCCATGATGAGGGCAAATTATGGCACATGCAATTGGGCCATCTTCATCATGGAGCCTTGAAAATCATGCAACAAATATCTACTGGACTTCCAATGGGAACACTTTCTCAGTTAGATCAGTGCAAGGGTTGCACCATGGGGAAGTATGTAAAGTCCACCTTTCATGAAAAGGAGAACCATACTTCTGTGATCCTGGAGAGAATTCACACAGATGCGTGTGGACCATTCTCGGTTGCTTCAACAAAAAAACATAAGTATTATGTTATTTTTGTTGATGACTTTTCTCGTAAATGTTGGATCTTCTTCATGTAGAAGAAGGATCAAACATTCTCAAAGTTCTGTGAGTTTAAAGCATTGGTGGAGAAAGAGTGAAGCAAGTGAAGGATTTGAGGAGAGATAATGGTGGAGAATACATCTCTAACGAATTCAAAGACTTCTGCAACAAAGAAGGAATTCAAAGAGAACTCATAGTGCCTCATAACCCACAACAAAATGGGGTCGTGGAGAGGAAGAACAAAACGATCGTGGGTGCAGCATGAGCAATGTTGCATGATTAGGGCCTACCAATGCATTTGTGGGCGGAAGCATGCAACAATGAAGTTTATGTGCAAAACCGTTGTCCTCATAGAGTAATTGGCATGAGTACATCTGAAGAAGCTTTCACTGGTAAGAAACCTGATGTTTCTCATTTTAAGATTTTTGGCTCATTTGTTTATGTGCATGTGACCAAGAACGCCAGGAAGAAGCTAGAGCTGACTGCTGAAGTTGGGATATTTGTGGGGTACACAGAAACACCCCATAATTATCGTGTGTATTTTCCTAACAGTAAGATGATTGTTATGCGACGGGATACAAAATTCGATGAGGGGAAAGCCATGCGGTTGTCGCTTGAGAGGGAGCTAGACTTGCATGTAGAGGAGGAACTGTTGGTTCCCAAAGATGAGTCTCAAGATGTGGATCAACCACATGAGGAGGTTCATGGAGTGGAGGAAGCCACTCATGCAGAGCTATCAATTAAAAATGGCAGAAAGCGCACCACAAAAGCTGATAGATTGAGACGTAGGAGCCCCTACTTCACAGCGCAGAAAGAGACAGTCTCCTGATCGATTTACTGAATACATGGCTCTCATGAGAAAATCTATTGTGACTGAACCATTTTTCTGTCAGGAAGCAGTGTAGGATCCCACTTGGGTTGATGCAATGGTGGAGGAGTATGACTCCATTGTAAAAAACAATGCATGGGAAATTGTCCCAAGACTGGTTGACAAATCAATGGTAGGTTCGAGATGGATCTACAATGGTAAGATTTTAATCATTGTTATTTATGTTGATGATTTAATACTAATTGGTGATGAGCAACTGATACATTCATGCAAGGAGGACCTTGAAAAGGAGTTCGAGATGAAGGATATGGGTCTCCTTCATTGTTTCCTTGGATTGGAAATATGGCAGTGAGATGGTGAACGTTTTGTGTCTCAAGGAAAGTATGCAAGGGAGATACTGGGTAAGTTTCACATGGAGGGTTGCAAACCCATGGATACTCCTCTTCCAAGAAACTGGAGGAAAGAGGATGCTACTTCTAGAGAGGTAGTGGATGCTACTGTCTATCGATAGTTAGTGGGTTCGCTAATGTATCTAGTGAACACGAGACTAGACATTTGCTATGCGGTTAACCAAATGAGACAAGCAATGGTTAAGCCTACCAAGATATTTTGGAAGGTGGGTAAGCATGTCCTGAGATACCTGAGGGGCACATTTGAGTAAGGCTTACGATACAGACAGATGGATGAGGTGAAGTTGCATGGCTTCATGGATGCAGATTGGGTGGGTAGCCCAACAGACAAAAAGAGCACATCAGGGGGGATCTTTAGTATCAGATCTACAACTGTTTTTTGGTACAACATGAAACAAAGATACGTGGCACTTAGTTCAGTGGAAGCGAAATACATGGCAACGATTCAAGCTACATGCGAGGCTATCTAGATGAGAAAGATCTTGGTTGGTTTGTTTGGTTCTCATTTAGATCCAACAATGATTCATTGTGATAATCAGAGTTGCATTAAACTCTCAATTAATCCTATGTTTCATGATATATATATATATATATATCCAGTATCTTCATATAAGATATTGTGTGCAGTGAAAGATCATGTTGCTTCAGTACATTCCTTCGAAAGATTAGGATGCAGACATTCAAATGAAGGCGCTCACCAGGAGAAAATTTGAATACTATAGAGACATGATTGGGGTGAAGGATAATCCCTTTCTTGTTGAGAGGGAGTGTTGAGATTCAACAAGAATATCCTAGTGAAAATTATGCACCTACACTAGGATGGAGCCTCAGGCTATTTATAGGTGGAAGTCTATTATTAGATGATGAACAAATTCTATTTATGGATGATATCTATTTATAGATGGTGAACGAATTCTATTTATATATGTATGTCGACTATTACTATCCCTTAATAATAGTTGCCAATAAATATTAATCTATTCTCAATGAGCATGTTAGCACTTGGTAAATTTCCTAGAGGTTGAAAAAGAAGAAATCTACTAAGGTAACCTTATCCAACTGCTTTTAAAGATGGGATCTAGCTCTCCCGGCTTCAGAGAGGGATCTCTCTATATGATTTAGCTTTGTTTTGATTTCAGATACTAGGCTAGCTAAAGGAATTGTTGGTTTTGTTGTAAAAAGGTTTTTGAAGTTGGTTGAGACAATCTACACATCCATTGGGCTATGGGGTCTGTATTTAAAAAGATATTAGATGTAACCAAAAATGCCAAAGAAAACCTTCACAGGGCGAGATAACACACTCACTGGATCTTTAGTAGTTAAAATGATGGACAGAAGAAAAGATAAGGAGAATAACTTCAACTAACAAGCAGTTAAGAATTTCTTAGTTGAAGGTATTAGAAGATAAACATTAAAATCTCTAGAATCGGAAACAGGGTATCAAAGATAAATCCTGCAACATTACGCTATTCATAAAGATTAGTTATTGAAAACAAGATGATTACAGAGCAAGAAAACATTTAACTGAGAAAATCACATCACCAGTGAACATGCGCAAGAATCCTGTAAAGTGCCTCTTCTTTATTAATGGTAGATCTCTTCAAAAATAGTACAGTTTGATAGCAATAGGGTGTGCGAATCAACAACCCTCAATACTTCGAAAGATGAAGTATTTATAATTCAAAATACAAACGTGCCTGTCATAACTGATCAGGACGTGATCATTCTATTTTTAGACTAACTAACTTAACTAATCAAAACTGTTTGATGACTCAATACAACTGTATGCTGAATTTCTGGGGTAGGTCGTTGGCGAGGTGCCTTCGCAACCTCTTCTGACTGGACAGGTGACTGGATTGTGACAGCTCATCTACTAATCTAGTATATCACACAGTTCTTCCCATCTGAGATGACCTGGCACTGTGACTTTAAGCAGTCTCCGATACACTTCATCCATGTCTGTGTACTTAGCAAATGTAGGCTTGATGATGAATATGTGCTTAATCTCATGCTGGATACTAATATCCAACTGCAAGGCATCCATGAATGCTTTTCCTGTGATGCTTCCCTGTATACCTGCAAATTTGGAATTGTCCTTTGACACTTCAGTCAACATTTTCTTGTAATCAGGGAGTGTCATTAATTTGTCATTAATGACCTTCAGACCAGGCAGGCCCTTCCTTTGAAGAGCATCTATCTTATTGAAAAACTTCTGCACTCCTTGATCCATGACTTGAATATTTTCCTCAAGCTGAAGCATGAGACCTCTTTTGGTTAGAACCCTTTTCTTCTCCAATATAGTTTTTGTCCTGTCCTCAATCTTCAATTCTTCGAGTTCCTCCCTGGTCTTGGAATTTAGGAACCTTATGATTTCATTAGCTTGTGCTGGCATGTCTCCCAGCTCCGTTCTGATTTTCTCCACAGCCTGTTTGCTCCTCTCGAGCAGCTCATTTTCGAGGATTTTCGAGGATTGATGCCTATTTGCAACAGTTGGGATTTGAGAAGAGTGAGGCGGATCTCAACCAATACTTCATTGTGGTTGGAGAGGATCCTTTCATTCTCTTGATATATGTGGATGATCATTTCATTACAGGGGTAGAGAGACTCGTCAACAACTGCAAGGAGAGCCTTGCTTCAGAGTTTGAGATGACTGATATCGAACTGATGCACTACTTTTTGGGATTGGAGGTTTGGCAGGAGCCTGGACACATCTTCTCGGGACAGGGGAAGTATGTCTGTGACATTCAAAGGAGATTTCAGATGGAGGACAGTAGGCCCATGACCACTCCTATGATTACCAACTGGAAGAAGCTGCATGCTTCTGAGTCACAGTTGGTGGATTTCACTTTATATCATCAGTTGATCGGGTCACTGATGTATTTGGTCAAAACCAGGCCAGATATTTCTTTTGTTGTCAACACTCTCAGTCAGTTCATGGTGGAGCCTATGAGAGTGCACTGGGTGGCAACAAAACATGTGCTTAGGTATCTTTGTGGTACGGTAGACTATGGTCTAGACTATCAGAGAGGAGATGGAGTTCGTCCGGTTGGCTATACAGATTCAAATTGGGCAAGATGTGTCAGTGACAGGAAGAGTACTTCAGGGTGTTGTTTTGGATTGGGCTCAACAGTTGTGTCTTGATTTAGTCGAAAGCAAAATTCAGTGGCTTTGAGTTCTGCT